>CAUYQV010176138.1:0-18457 GCA_963574575.1 Galagoides demidoff
ACCAGAATGTTTACTGAAGCCTAATTCATAAGAGTTAAGACATAGAAACAGCCCAAGTGCCCACTGACCCATGAGTGGATTAACAAAGTGTGGCATATGTACACATATGTATGGCATATGGAATGCTATGCAGCCATAAAAAGATGGAGACTTCACATCTTTTATGTTTACCTGGATGGAGCTGGAATATATTCTTCTTAGTAAAGTATCTCAAGAATGAAAAAAAAAGTATCCAATGTACTCGATACTACTATGAAATCAGTATATAATCACCTACACAATCATTTGAATGGCAAAACATAACTATAGTCCAGAAAGTAGAAGGGAAGAGGAGAGAGAGCGGAGGGGAGGGGGGTTATGGGAGGAGGGAGGGTCTTTGGGGGGACCTCACCTAATGTGCATGATGCAACGGTACATTTCAAAACTATTAAGAAATGAGTATAATTGTGATGGATGTGTTACTTAGTTCAATGTAAACATTTCACATTGTATATCGAAGCAGTACCCTGAACCCCATAAATGCATCAATGTACAAAGTTATGATTTAATGAAAAATAATTTAAAAAAATTAAGGGCACCCAGTTAAGTTTGAATTTCAGGTAGACCATGAGCACCTGCATTCCCCTCTCATGTCAACCGTCTGTCCTGGGGGTTCCCTGTGCTTCTCTGTCACTCCTCTCATCTCTGAGATTTCCTGTTCCCTTCTCTTCACTTCACTCCCCCCTCGGACTGAGCTCATTCCCCAATTCCACCCCCAGGTGTTTCTCTGAGCTGCGCTTGAATCAGACGTTCAGTTAATAGGCGTTGAACGAATCAGTGAAAGGGTGAGTCACACGGAAAGCTCGTTCATGCCTGGAGAGAGCACAGGACATGTGAAGTCACGTGGACCTCAGTAAGGAGCCAGGAAAAGACTGCAAAGATGCTGATAGATTTCACCGGACTGTCTTTAGGCCCGCTGAACCAGCCTGGACACAGGAGCCTAAGGAGATCATCTAGGTCTCTGAGAGAATATTCTCCCAGCAACTTAAAAGATGCTGTTGAGAAGGTGGGGTGGGAGGAGGGCCCTGGGCTCTGGGCTCAGGCAGAAAGGCAGCATGGTTCCTGCATTGTATGGGTTAGATGTGTAGGTGTCTTGGATCTGTGGTCTGTGGATTTCAATACCAGTTACTTCCTGCATTCAGAAGAAAAGGGTTCCTGGTGATTCAGAGTAGGACAAATCCTAAATCTTTCCACCAACCCTCCCCCCCACCAAGTGTAATGCTGTTACTGCTGTGACCATCGTCATAGGAGGAAGAGGAAGATGTCACAGGGTCCCAGCTGGAGGAAGGCTTGGGTAGTTGAGGGCAGAAGGCAACTGAGGCATAGCAGTTACTGGTCACTCTAAGACACCAAAGCAAGAAAAAATTCTCCAAAATTGGCTGGTGTGTGAGACTGCTTTCATGGGAAGCAAAGCCTTTCATTCCTCATTGGAGACAAGAAGTTTACTCTAAACGCCCAAATGAGAAGATTGTAGAAGAGAGCCCCAGTTGAAATTTAACTAGTTAATAAACTTCTGTGCTATTGAGATAAGTTATGGTGGCAGGACCGACTGTAGGCAGCATCACTCCTGAATCACCAAGAATTACCAGGAGCCGATCGAATGGCTGACTTTTATAACACAGCAGCACAAAACACAGGGAGTGAGGGAATCCCGGAGACTGTTATTTTCTGTATCTGACATGACAAAGCTTCTTTAATTCTTTAAACACCCCTAAAGGAAATTAATGAAGATTACTTTCTCATTCTCTCAAAACAATTAGCAGACTAGCAGAGGGCAGAGAATGTGAATAGGGGAATCTGAATTGAGGAGGGAAGGCTGGGGACAAAATACCCGAAAGGAAGGCCAGATGCAGTACATGTTTTGCCAGAAATTGAGTACTTATTACTTTGGGTATTGCTGTTGTGAAGGCAGAAAGTTCTGATGGATGGAGATTAGGATTTCCAGATCAAATACAGGCTGCCCAGTTCAATCTGACTTTTCATTAAAACAAACAACAGTCCTTGGGACAGTTGTATTGCAGGGGACGTACAAACATATTTTATGAGCCTGAAAAGCCATCCTCTCCCAGCAGGCAGTGATATTGTAGAGCAGAGATTGGCAAAGGAGGACCCAGGGACCAAATCCAACCTTCTTCCTGTTTTTGTAAATAAAGTCACCTTGCAACACGGCATCCTCATTCGTTCAAATGTCAAACTATCACTCATGGTTGTTTTCACACTGTCACAGCAGAGCTGAATAGTTAGGAGAGTGTATCGTGTGCAAAACCTAAAATAATTACTTTCTTTTTAAAAAGAAAAACAGGAATTTCCTAGGTAAAGAATTTCAGAAGAAAAGGGTTCCCGGTGCTGAGGTTCCAGAGAACATGGGGAATAAACAGGAGAATTGCAAGAAGTTGGGTGGTGGGGGGAAGTAGGAGCAGGAATTTTTGACGTGGAGATCAGATTCAGAAGGGTTTTGTGAACACTTTTAAGGAATGGCTTTGCTCTCTCTTGTTCCATCTTCCTGGATTGCTGCTTCTCTCAATTTGCACACCCAAATCTATTTATTCATTAAAACTAAGCTTACATTTCCCCTATGGAATGAGATTTTTGCAAAAAGTATATTTTTCCCATTGTTCTTTTTACTTATGCTTCTCTAATAGTACTTCTTATATTGAGTTGTTGTTACTGTTTTTCTCAGTTGGTAGCAAACTTTTTTTTTTTTGCCATTTTCGGCTGGGGCCAGGTTTGAACCTACTACCTCCATAACATGGGGCCGGCACCCTACTCTTTGAGCCACAGGTAGCTCAAACTGATAGCAAACTTCTTAAAAACAAGAATTATTTATCTCTCGGGGTACTAACATGATTAATTCACTTATGTGTAAGTAGATGTTCAATAAAGGCCAATCGAATAAAGTTGTTTCCCTACAGGAGTGTAAAAATAATTACAACAGTGTTTGACTGCAACAGCCGAATGCTTCCACAGACACCATCTCTCAGCCCTTGAGTGTCTAGAAAATAGGAAATGCATGGTCCACACCTTCAGCATTCGCTGCCACGACTCACACCTGTGTGTTAGGTGGAGTTCTTTCTCATGGGGAGAGAAGGACGGCTTGGCTACGGGTGCAAACTCGCACCTAGAATTGTATGAAAGCAAGAAACGACTACATACTCTTAGATGGCATGTAGCAAAATGTCTTTATTTTCCACTCCCCCCCTTTTTTTTTCTTTCTTTTTTTTCCTTTCTTTTTATTAATGATAGCTGTATACATTAATGCAAACGTGGGGTACATTGTGCTGTTTTCATATACAATTTGAAATACTCTCATCAAGCTGGTTAACATAGATTTCATGTCATTTGCTTAGTCATTGTATCAAAACATTTATATTCCAGTGTACGTGACTAGCTCCCACTAAAGGGGGGTGGAAAAGCCATCGCCAGTAAGGGGAGGGCTTTTCCACTCCCCTTTATTGGGAGCTAGTCACGTACACCACATTGATCAATAATCTTAACATCCTTATTTCTTATTTTAAGCTATAGAAAAGAAAGAGAGTCTGGGAGAGTGAGATAGCCATCATAAGATTAGCCTAAAGAAAGAAAGTCCGGGAAAGTAAGACAACCATCTTAAGCTAGCCTCAGGCTATTACTCTCTGAAGACCTAAAAGAACTATACATTATCTGACTTCTATTGTTAAAGTTAAAGGTTAGGATAAACAGAGGAGTAAAACTTTTCTCTTCTATGTACTCAATGAAATTTCCCAGAAACAGGCTCATGGTTTGGAGATCCTGCAGTTAAGATGGAGTGTTTCACTCAACATCATTATGATGGAGTTTTTCTTTTCACTCACATCGACCTTTGAGTCATGTCCTCTGCACAGATGGGTGGTTTCAACCCTTATCTGGCAGGCTGACTTGACTACACAGTCGGGGTTCCCTGTAGAAGGTTTTTAAACCTAGCCTGCAAGCCCCCACTCTGTTTTCCCAGGTCACTTAGGGCCTCAACAAAAGCACATAACACTAGCAAGTCTTTTTGCTCAGTTTCTGGAATTAAAAAAGCACATTTCATTTAATTTTTGTGGGGGTTTACCCCACACCTGCTTCTTCATACTGCTGGGTAATTGTCACGACTCACACCTGCTTCTTCATACTGCTGCGTAATTGCCACAACTCACACCTGCTTCTTCAGACTGCTGGGTAATTGCTACAACTCACACCTGCTTCTTCAAACTGCTGGGTAATTGTCACACCTCACACCTGTTTCTTCAAACTGCTGGGTAATTGCCACAACTCACACCTGCTTCTTCACACTGCTGGGTAATTGCCACAACTCACACCTGCTTCTTCAAACTGTTGGGTAATTGCCACAACTCACACCTGCTTCTTCATACTGCTGGGTAATTGCCACAACTCACACCTGTTTCTTCAGACTGCTGGGTAATTGCCACAACTCACACCTGCTTCTTCATACTGCTGGGTAATTGTCATGACTCACACCTGCTTCTTCATACTGCTGGGTAATTGCCACGACTCACACCTGCTGGGTAATTGCTACAACTCACACCTGCTTCTTCAAACTGCTGGGTAATGGAGCAAATCTTCTCTACTTTATTATCACTTTGCCTTTCTTTCTTGTGGCTAATAATGCATTGGCCAGGCCAAGTGTCAATTTTCTTATCTTTTGCTCATTTCCTTCCCCTTCCAGTTGTGCTATCCTGTGTTGCAGTTTTGGCTTGCTTAAGCAGGATGGATACTGTTGACTGTGGGATTATTTTTTTCCTTTACACTTTCTTTGAGCAATGATCGTACATCTTTGGTAGCTTTGTTACAAGATAGTAATACCTGGGTATTTATTTTCCATATTGGAAAAACAATATAGTCAAGGGATTCAGTACTGAGCTCCATATTTAGTGACTAAAGAAGGCATTTAATTGGAAATATCATTTGTTCTAAACCTGACATGTCGCGTATGAGAACCCTGAGATCCAAGCAGAGATCAGCTGATGGGCAGCGGGTTTGTGTGGAAGTCCAGAAAATCGCTTTCTATCACGTCGCAAACTTTGGTCAGAGATTTCAGCTATGCTCTTTCTGTCTCCCACTCTTAGCTCTTATTTGTTTATCAGACAACCATCAGTTCTATCATTGTTCCTCCGTTTGGAGACAGAACTAGTAAGCCTTGGTCAGGCCCTGTGATTCATTTCCTTATTTTTTTTACTGCAGTTCCCATTCAGAGTTCTGCCAAGTGCTCCCTTATGTGGGGGGAGGGTGACGCCTGCATGCTCTTGACTTAAAAGGGCTTTGGTGGGGCTATGAGTCATTAATTCCCTAATGTCTTTCCCTTTGCAGATAAAGATCACCATTGATTAAATGATGGGGCAAGGTGTGGAATGAAGGTTGGCATAAGTCTAGGAAAAAAATACATTTCCTTTTCCAAAGTGAAATATTTATTTTAATGGGCTCACCACAAAGAGTGGGGGCGATTGTGATCCCACAAGAGAGAAGTACACTTTGGTGAACTGGTGTAGCAGAGAAAAAAAAATAGAGATGGAAAAATTTTATATCAATCCTGCTATTTGTGACTTAGAGTGATCTTAGAGGATTTTAAAATTTGCTATAATCAGTAGTTCTTTTGAGTAGTTTAGAATCACAGAGTTTCAGAGCTGGAAGGTATTTTACAAAATAACTGAGTCAACTCCCTCATATTTCGGATAAGAAAAATGAGGCCATAAAAAGTTCGGAGATGGGTTAAGTTCCCCAATTCCTTTGATGTACCTCTGTTTGAAGTTTTAGGTGCATCACAGTCTTGGTTACTGTCGACTTCTGGAATGGCCTAAACACAGAAGTGAAGGTGGCTGTTTCTTCTCACACTGTGTCCGCCTGCTCCGTGGGGCCGCATTCCCAGGGCAACCAGTGCAGGTGACAGCGACAGCCCTCCTTGAGATGTGCTGTGTTCCCAAAGACTCATCAAGTTTATCAGGACTTTCTAGACAGGTGGGGGTCAAGGCTCCCCAATTCCCACTGTGTTCCTCAATTATATTTTCAGGTTAATTTTGCCTTCCCAGGGTGCTAACCATGGGGAATTCAAAATGTGAACTGGAGGGATGTGAGAGATGAATGCTTAGAAACACGATGACCTTCCTCTTCTGCTTCAGTGATTCTAACAGCCCTTTCTTGTCAACACCCACGTTTTAAACTGCAGGTTTTATCATTATTCAGTGTGGTGTGGGAAGGCCAACAGATTAAGAGATAATAGCACTTGGAAAGATAGTTTGATACCAACAGTTCAGGAGAGCGAGGGCGCTCGGTAGGCAGAAGTGGGGCGAGGGTTTCCATGGAAAGGTAAGGCCAGGTGGCCCAGCCAGGTTTCAGATTGATGAGTCTGAACAATTTCAGTGTGTTCTGGGGTATAGAGGCTGTCTCTAGTTGTCCGGTATCTGGCCCTAGGATGATGAGGGAGGGGAAATATTGTCTCCTGGGATGTAGGTGCTGAGAGAGGATGTGGTGGGGTGTGTGGGCTCTGGGTTGGTCTATTAGCATAGAAGGGTGGGCTCCCAGGTGAGCTGAGCACTGACTACCCTGGGGGAGGCATCTCCCCCATCAGCAAGGCCCCAGGTGCCAGAGCATCAGAATGAAGAAAATATTGTTAATATAAGCAGCATTTTCAGAAGTGTGCTGTAGGAACAGTTTCCCTGGGAGATTCTCTGAAAGAGAGGATTATGTCCTCTGTTTCAGAAACTGCCACCTGTGAGACCTTTGTCAGCTGACTCCATGCTCCTCTGATAGTACTTCAGCAGATTGGGGACATCCTACAGTAAGGAAACATGTTAGTCTGTATTTAACACTGTTTGTGTTAAAAACACAAACATGTAAAAAACAACATGTAGTTTAAACATATCTCAAGTATGTTGTGTAGAGGTGGAATCCAGGCTTTGCTTTGTTCAAAATCCGGCCCTCACCCTCTCTCCCAGGGATCTAGGTAAGAAGTGTCCATAGCTGGCAGGTTGGTTTAATCAGTCAGTGTAACAAGCCCTGCTCATTCCTGCCTGCTTTGGTCAAACAAGTGTCCACATTATTCAGCACTGAACCTTGAGTGCCTTACCTAATCCAAGTCTTTTAGCACCACCTCCTCTGTGAAGTCCTTGCCAGCCTCCCTCCTCCATAAAATATATGTTGCATACAATGTGTCAAACAGTATCCTAATGATTTGGAAAATATTAACTCACTTAGTCATCACAGCAGTCCTATGACGCAGGCACTCTGCGCATCCCTGACTTACAGAGGACAAGCCTGGAATAGAGATGTTGAGTAACATCCGAAGTCATAAAGCTGAGAGGTGTTCAGGATGTCATTGGTATTCAGTTAATGCTGCTTGGATGAATGAAAATATCCCTGGGGATTAGGTAGGTACCTCCTAATAGGTGTGTGTGTGTGTGTGTGTGAATATGTGCTTTAAGTCAGAAAGAAGAAATATCTTCCTCTATTTTTCTTTTATTAAAACATTCTGCAAGTTCGAGACTCTACTCATTCAGAATTTGTTCATAATAATTCAAATGGAATTTAAATGTAGCCTTTAATGGGGCTTAGCAAGATGAAGCTCGGAGTCCCTCCTCTGAGAATGTGGAAGTGTAAGCAAGAACACAGGAAAGCTCCAAAACCAGTTACGCGCACCCTGGGTAGTACTGACTTCCATACACGCACAGTGTGCCCATTCATTCTTATGCCCTGATTACAATTAACACTTTAAGAACTGTATCAGTTAAGTTTCAGCCTCAGAAGCAGAGCCAGGAGGAGACAGGATTAAGAGTCTCACTGGGAGGGGCTGGCTAAGGCTAAGACTGGGGTAGGGGCAGGCGGGGAAAGTCTGAAATGGGCCGGAGCTGCTGGTGAGGCTCATCCAGGTTACCCAGGATAATCCCCCTTAACCAAAGTGAACAGAGAGGCAATGTCCTTGTCAGCAACGCCAGCTCCACGTGTGACTGGATAACTGGGGATGGCAGCTCTGCCAAATCCACACATCAAAAGGCCATTACTAGGAGCTTTGCCGTCATGTTATTGATTTGTGTTTCTGTTTGTATGTGAAAGGCACAAGGTCATTATTTAGAAACACTCTATCGAATAAGTAAGATGTTTTAATCATTTGAATGGACTCTCCTTCAGCTGGTAATGAGGTAAGGTGACACTGCTTATTGGTATTTCCTTGCTGTCCGGTCCTCTTCTGAGCCCTTTCTGTTTACCTTGCCTCACTCTCCCTCCTGTCTCAGTATCTAGTTGGTATTAATTCAGAGCCTCAGGCCTCACATTCAGCAAGGGGACTAATCATGGTCCCGCTTTGGAGGTTGGCTGCAGTAATAGCCTGAGCCCTCAGGTGAGGGTGGTGTATGGTGAGGCTGCTGACCTGGGAGCCATCATCAGTCTCCTTGGCCTTAACTTCCCTCCGTTGATTTCCTCTGACCAGGCCTGTGAACGCCGAAGGTCTTTTGCAAAAGACACCAAGGCTGCGGCATCACGTATTTACCAATTGTCTTCCATTGGAAAGTGTATCACTTTCCAAGACCTGTTTTCCGTCACCGTTCTGAGGTCCTAGAGATTCACACAACTCTGCCAGGCAGTCAGCTGGACTAGCTTTGGAAAATGCCCAGCAACTTTGCTCCAGGGAGATTTTCACAAAACTCGGCAGGGTTTCTCGTTGCTCCTAAACACCGAGTATGTTCAAAGACTTCTAGGCAGGAAGCTTGTTTCTCTGGGCAGCTCCCTTTTGACGTGGATAAATGTGTTTTATTAGCATCTTGGGATGGGAGAAGACGCTAGAAGGCCGAGAAAGGTCACTTTCTCCAGCCTCAGCTCCAGGGCTGGGTGAGGCAGGCCACGTGTGAGGCCTCTGCCCTGCCTGCCCTGGGTGGGAGTGGCCGCCACTGAGCCCCACCCCTGTTCTGCTTCCTAGTGGCCGCCACTGAGCCCCGCCCCTGCTCTGCTTCCTATTGGCTGCCACCGAGCCCCACCCTGGATGGGAGTGGCTGCCACTGAGCCCCGCCCCTGCTCTGCTTCCCAGTGGCCGCCACCGAGCCCCGCCCCTTCTCTGCTTCCTAGGTGGGTACCAACACTTCATTGCAGGTGAGGCTGTAATGGGGGAAAACTCCCATTTTGTTTCCAAATTCTTTTTTTCTGGTACTCCTGGCAATGACAGGAAGACAAATATTCTTTGCCAGCAGTGATATTTTCCTAAATTGCTTTCAGAAGACTAGAGCAAATTTCTGCTGGGGGGAGGGGGGAGAGTGACAGTTGCTACCTTGTAAACAGGAGCCTACCAGAGTAGCCTCTTTGCAGAGGGCTCGGAGCTGCCTGCGGCTGCCGGGGAGGGGGCCAGAGGGCGAGGAGGAAGTTTTCTTTGCACATCCACCTCCATAAACGGTCCGTGCCATCTGCTGGAGGCTGGGCTTGTTGCTCTGCGCGCAGGAAGAATTCTCTCTTATGTTGATAAGACTCTTTCTCTTTCCTTTCTTTTAATTTCAGATTAAAATGTGGGCACAGATAATCAGGTTACATCGTTTGCATTTGTTAGGCAGAGTCCATGTTGCAGTTGAGCCTTTCTCCCAGGAGATGCCACACACCCTGACCTCGTGCCCATTAGGTGAGAGCTCCCCAATCCCCCCGCCCCCCTCCCCACTTGAGTTTAATTGTGTTTTCTCTTGTGTGGGTGTGACCTTGTTTGTCAACTGGTTTATATTAGTATTGAGCACATTGGATTTTTGCTTTTCCATTCTGGTGAGAGGTCTTGATGGAGCACTCCTGGGTGAGAGCCATTGGCTGTGCCCACAGAGCCAGCCAAGCAGGCCCCTGCTTTATCTGTGTTCCTCCTGCCCTGGTCTGCGAGACCGTGACCTCCTCACCCGGAGAACCTGAGCTTGCTGGGATTGCATCACCAGAGCAGGAGAGCTCGGAGAGCTCAGGAGCACCGGGCACTCAGGAACTGCTGGATGAAGAAGTGGGCAAAGGGCCACTGAAGTGTTTCTACGTTTGCCCAAAGGAATATACAGCTTAAGATGTTTCTGAAGCTACTACATAAAAATTCAGAAACAGTTGTCACAGCTAAAGTGTGAGAACCATGGAAGGAATTTCTGACTTCAGGGAGAAGGCTACATGGACCAAGTACCTCGACACCACGCCCATGAGAGGAGGCCACTCCGCCTCTGTGGGGATGGATTTCAGTAGCACTATGTGGAATGATTTATGTGTGGAGACAGTGCAGACATTCGTCCTGTTCCTTAGGTCAGTGATAACCTTAATCTAGTGAGTCGGCATAGGGAGCATTCAGTATTGACCAACTGTTAAGAAAAGAGTTGATGGTGGGTGCTGTGAGGAATAATCATGAAATTGGACAAACATGTTACTCTGGGCTGGTGCAGTGGCTCATGCCTCTAATCCTAGCCCTCTGGGAAGATGGGGCTTCCTCTGGGAGGATCACTTGAGCTCAGGAGTTTGAGACTGTCTCTACTAAAAATAGAAAAAAAAAAAACAAAAAAAAACCTAGTCAGGCATTGTGGCAGGTGCCTGTCATTCCAGCTACTTGGGAGAGGCATGAGGATTGCTTAAGGCCAGGATTTGAGGTTGCAGTGAGTTACGATGACACCACAGGACTCTAACCTGCTCAACGGAGGGAGACTGTCCTAAAACAGAAAAGAAAAAAGTTACTCTGTTTAATCTGAATCTGAACAATTGATGTGTTAAATCATCGCAGTAGTTTATTCAAATCATTACTCATAAAAGGCATGTTGGGTTCCCAGAGTTAGACCCTTTCCTGATTCTGATTCACAGAGTTTCATAGGTGTCTGAGGCCACGGGTTGCTAGATGGAGGTGATCTGCCCTCGTCAGGACTTCCGTCTTGAACGGTTCCACAGGTCTGTCCACAGTGTCTGAAAGTCAAAGTGAAACCATGTTGCTGGATTATAAAAGAAGCCACTGTTTTTTACTGTTTTTTTTTTTTTTTTTTTAGAGACAGAGTCTCACTTTATCACCCTCACTTTATCACCTGTGTGCTGGGGCATCACAGCTCACAGCAACCTCCAACTCCTAGGCTTAGGTGATTCTCTTGCCTTAGCCTCCAGAGTAGCTGGGACTACAGGCACCTGCCATAACAGCCTGGCTATTTTTATTGTTGCAGTTTGGCCGGGGCCAGGTTTGAACCCATCACCCTCGGTATATGGGGCCTGCGCCCTACTCACTGAGCCACAGGCGCCTCCCTTTATTGCTGTTTTTTTCCCACTGACAGATAAATCAAGTTCAATAGACCTGTGTGGGAGTGTCCCCGTCATTAGCTAAACTAATATTTACTGTTCACTCCTTAAAGCACTTCACATGGTTGACTTATTTAATTCTTGCCACAGTCCATGAGGAAGTCATTATCCTTCTTTTATTTTAAGATAAGGAACTGGAAGTACAGGGAGGTGATCACATGGTGGGTGGGCCACGGTGGGCCGGGGTGGGTGGGGTGCCCCGGGCTGTTGGAATCTGGAGTCCACACTCAACCACTGAGCTCTGCCGTCTCAGGTTCATTCCTGGCCCCTCTAAATATGCTCCTTCAGGGAAGCCATGGCGATCCGAGTTAGACAATATTCAGACACTGGTAGGTTATCACACACATAACATGGAGTGTACTTCAGCTTTTGAAATCTACTTAGAGGATTATTAGAACAGTCAAGATGGGGGTCATTTCTGAAATAGAACCTGTAATACCTGAGGGACAGGCTTCGTCACAGCTCCTGGTGGGCTCTCTGGACAGGATCAAATGAGCCTTGGTGGTGCTGAGGGCTGGCACCCAGGCCGCCCCTGTCCCCTGGCTGTGGCCGACTTCCTTCCTCTCCTGCCCTAGAATGCAATGCTTGCCCCTAGTTGGGGTGTCAACATTTCAGAGTCTTTTGATATTTGTTCAAATTCAGCTGGTCATTATTCTCATTTTCCTGGAAATTTGCACAATATTCGTTCATTTGTTTTAACACTGGGATGCATTCCAAATGAGAAGGCTCATTGTTTTTTCTTATTATTTCTGAATTTCCCCTCTCCATTTTTAGATGAATAAACATGAAGAGAAAGAGATGAAAGAACACAGAATCTAGAAAAAGGACACAAGTGTATTAACCACGCCCCAACTGACCATCCTAAATCCAGCCCCCTAAAGAGTCTATGTCAGTCACACCTGCTTGTGTCAGGAGTGCAGCTCAGGGTATGCACAGCCTGCTTCTGACTTAGGGGTTTTCTCTGGAAGGGATAGATTAGCAAGAAACAAAGGGCATTAAACAATAATGACTAATCTGAATACAAGAACAGCTTCTAAAATAAGGGCTGGTTATAATAGGCTGGGTGAGAACTCTGACAAATCCAGACAGCAGGCTATGGGAATTCTCGATCAGTTTAGATTTGCTGTCCTAACTGTTCCTTTGTCAGAAAGGGTTATGCAGCCTGGGAGTGGGGGCTCCTGCCTATAATCCCAGCACTCTGGGAAGCTGAGGTGGGAGGATCACTGGAAGTCAGGAGTTCAAGACCAGCCTGAGCAAGAGCAAGACCCTGTCTCTACCAAAAAAAAAAAAGAAAAAGAAAAAGAAAAAATATTAGTTGGCTGTTGTGGTGCACACCTGTACTCCCAGCTACTTGGGAGGCTGAGGTAGGAGGATCACTTGAGTCCAGGACTTTGAGGTTGCTGTGAGGCATGGTGATACCACTGCACTCTGTCTGATATAACCTTGTCTCAAAAATAAATAATAATAAATAACTTCAGCAGCCCACTAGCCAAAGATTTAAGGATGCAAAATACACAGGGTGAAAGAGGAAGTGTCATCGCGAGAGGATTCGGAACTCAAAATAGATTAGACTGGAGCCCGGGAACTGCTACAAAACCTCCCCACCTGGTATCCAGGGAGCTTCACTATCTTCGTGACTATGAGATGTAGAAATCGGGTCATCCCCAGGGTGAGCGGGTGGAGTTTTCTCAGGGTGCTGCAGGGGAGGAGCGTGAGGGGATTCCATAATACTGTGGGGCTTAGGAGAAGATTCAGGTTTCTGTAACAATGAAGAGACCTATAGGGTCCCTTGTGCCAGGATTGCTGGCATCACCCCATCCTCAGCAGGAGCCCGCTGACCACAGACATGCATTGAAGAACCCTGGGTGGCTAACATGAAAGGCAGATAAAAATGTTAAGTACTTTTCCACTTACCAACTTGTCAGAGATGAAAAAGGAATGATAATACTCTGTATCTGCAAGACACCAGGAAATGGTGGATCCCAGCCGTGGAGAAAGTGTGAGCTGAGACAGCCTCTGCCTCTCTGCCTCCAGGGAAGCTGGCTACATAAACAAGTATAACAGTATTTACAACTGTAGCTTGTTGTTTTTGTTAGTAAGAAAATTTTACAATGAATTATGGTATGTCCATACAGTAAAATTCCCAGCAGCTACTAAAAAGGATGGTGCAGATAGAAGCATATTTAAAGGTGAGAAGGATACTCAGAATACATTTGTGGTAGGTAGAATGTACCTACCACCCCTCAGAAATGTCCATATCTGTCACTGAAGCATGTGAATGTGGTCTGTTATGTGGCAAGGGGGAGTAGAGTGTACTCAGTACTGTTATGAAACCAGTATGTAATCACCCACACCCTCATACAAATGATAAAACAACTATAGTTGTGGAGGAGGAGGGAGGAGGAGGGAGAGGGGGACGGGTAGAGGGATGGTAATTGCTGGGACCTCACCTATTGTGCCCATGCAAGGGTACATGTCAAAACCATTAAGAGTAGAGTATAAATGTCTTAACACAACAAATAAGTAAGTGAGGTGGAGGCTCTGTTTGATGTCCGCATTCCAAACTGTATATAAAATCAGCACATTATGCTCCATAAATGCATTAATATACACAGTTATGATTTAATAAACAAAATAAAAAAATAGAAAAAACTTCTAATCAGATGACTATGGACTGGGAGAGAGCCTTCTGCAGTACCTGGGTGGATCCAATGTAGTCACAACGGTGTTTCTAAGAGGGAAATGGGAGGATTTGACTCAGGGATGTGACGTGAGAAGAACTTGGTTGACTGTTGGTGGCTTTGAAGATGGAAGTGGCTCCAAGTTGAGGAACGGGGCAGCCTCTCGAAGCTGGAAGAGCTAAGAGCAGGCGTCCTCAAACTACGGCCCATGGGCCACATGTGGCCCGCTTAGGACATTTATCCAGCCCACTGGGTGTTTTTGCTGCTGCTGCCTGTCCTGCTTAGCAGCTGACTTGTCCCGGGCCCCACAGTCTGGCCCTCCAATGGTCTGAGGGACAGTGAACTGGACCCCTGCTTAAAAAGTTTGAGGATGGCTAAGAGAATGGCTTTCCACATAGCACCTCTTAAAAAGTATGTGGTTCTGTTGACCCCTTGATTTTAGCTACGTGAGATCATTTCAGACTTCTGACCTCCAGAACTGTGAAGGTGATACATCTGTGTCATCAGAAGTCACCAAGTTTACAACTAATACAACTTGTTAAATAAAAATATCCAGTTTTGTAAGCAGTACACTGCTGTGGTTTGAATGTGTCCCCTAAAAGTTCATGTGTTAGGAATTTATTCCATCATCCCTCAGGAAGAGATTAACAGATTGATGAAGGCTCCACTTTTTTTTTTTTTTGTAGTCTTAGGCTGGGGCTGGGTTTGAACCCACCACCTCTGGCATATGGGGCCAGCGCCTTACTCCTTTGAGCCACAGGCACCCCTGAAGCCTCCACTTTTGTGAATAGACTAATGTCACTATTTTGAGAGTGGCACTGTTATGAGAGTGGCTTTGTTATAAAAGCTAGCTCTCTTGGCTCGACTCCCATAGCTTAGTGGTTAGAGTGCCAGCCCCATACATGGGGGCTGGTGGGTTCGAACCTGGCCCGGGACTGCTAAACAACAACAATAAAATAAATAAAAGCAAGCTCTTTCTGGTTGTCTTGCTCTTGGCCTCCCACCATCTGATACCCTCTGTCACATTATGACATGGCCGGGAGGCCCTCACCAGATGCTAGCACCATGCTTGTGGACTTCCCGGCCTCCAGAACCATAAGCTAAATACAGTTTTCTTTATAAATTACCTCATTGGTGGTATATTGTTATAGCAACAGAAAATAGACTAAGGCATATACTCAAGGTTGGGTTAAACAATAATACATAACTACACATACGCCCAGAACAACAGCCTGAGATGTTATAGCATATGTCTAAATTAATTGTGGTTCTAGCTGGGTTGTAATGTTACAGTTGATTTATATTATTCTTGTTTATTTTATTATCTAGATTTTCTGCAGGACAACTGTCTTATTTTATAGTGAGAAATACTTTTTTTAAATGTAGAGATCACTTAGTTTGTGTTATTTCAAGCTCACTTATAAATTTGCAGTGTGGGTCTTTCACAGAGAAACTTTAATTTGTCATTTCTTTTAAGATGCAGGGTCGTTTGGGGATCTTTTCCTTTTGAAATAAACTTTTTCCAAAGTGATACACAGCTGGTCACTGACGGTCATGCAGAAATCCAAATAAATGTCTTTTATTGAGGGATATTCTCAGGTAAGCACTCAGTATATCACGAGGACATACTTTTTACTATTGCAGCTGTAGTCTCACATTTTGATAACCTGCCAGTTCATTATTTACATATTTGTTGCCTTCATCTCGCGTGCTGAACATGGTGTTTACGTCTTAAAACATCGCAAAACCATATGCCAGTGGCAATTGTAACTACTTTGTAGGAACATTGAAAACCGTGAGTATGCTTTGTTTCCTGAAAAAGCAGAATGAAAAATTCCTTGTATCGCCAATTAAGACTTTATAAAAGAGAAAACGTAGGAAGATTCTCTTTATGTTGGCTACACCTATCGCTATAATTTTCATACAGTGCAAGTCACAACATAGGGGGCCTGTTTTTCTTTATTGGGCCACAAAAACAACAAACATGCCTAAAAGAAGTACTATGGCTGCCTTAAAATATTATGTTAATATTCCCTGCGTGCTGTGAACTGAATTGACAAGTTAAAGCAAGACCCTCTGTGTGACTATAATTGGAGACAGGGCCAGTAGGAGATAATTAAGGTTAAACGAGACCAGAAGGGCTCTGATTGAATAAGACGAGTGTCCCTGGGAGAAGAGACGGCGGAGCCAACACACTCAGGATGAAGGGGTTATGCTGCCATCTGCTGGTGGAGAGCAGAGGACTCAGCATGCACCTGCCTTGTTGATCTTGAACTTCCGGCCTACAGAATGTGAGAAGGACATTTTTGTTGTTTAGGGCTCCAGTCTGTAATATTTTGTTATGGCAGCCTGAACTGACCGAAACGCTATGGCATATTGAATGCCTATTTATTTCTTTTTACTGTCTTTATAAATTCTGTGAGGGTAGTAAACTTAGGCTCCTAGAGCTAACTCGTTCAGTGTCATATGAAAGAACCAGGAATCAAATTAAGGTCTTCTGATGCTAAAGCCTACATTGTTAGTCACAGTTATTCTCAGACAGTATGCTAATTTTTTTTTTTAAATAACGGTGTTACTTTTATAATTATTAACTTTCTGGCCCTCCCACCACCTAAAATAGTACTTACTGAAACTACTGTAGTTTTATTTTTAGCCTTTTAGTGGCTGAAACGTCAATCATTACATTTCAATCATTACATTTCAGTGAGTCCTCTTGATTTTCTACGGCTGGGGGTAGAAAGAACAGTGACCACCTTAGAGGTTGTAGTGGCCAGGAATAATCATGGTTCTTATCATTTTTGACTGGGGAATTTTAAAAGAATATTTGAAAAATTAGTGCTTTTAGGAGATTGTGCTTAATGATTCTGCTATTGTCATGTCGCCCCAAGGGAAATAAGTTTCAGTTCATCAACTTGGTGACGCTACATCTTTTTTGGGACAGGGGGACATGTTCTCAAAGGAGGCAACAGGGTGCACATTATTTTAGAGCTAAAACATGATTGAAAACACCTGTGAGAAAAGTCGTTTGCTAGATGCACAACAAACAGGGTCACGAGGAAGCTTTGTTGTGTGTTTTCTGTCTTTGATTCCATATCTGTGTTTGATTAGTCCTTAATATTTGGAGGCCTACCCATAGAGCTTCTGAGTCTTGGGTAGATTGGCTTATTGGAGTAGCGGTGTGCTCAATAAGAAAAAAAAAGCACCTAATATGAGTAAAACGGTGGAGAGGAACTACTATAAAAGTTAAGATGTGAGTGAGGCCAGCCGGAAAAGCTTCCCACCTGGAGCCAGTGTGGAGAGGGCCAGGAGGGCAGGGAACATCATGGTAGATTAGGAACAGCTTGCTGGACGGCTCCGGAAGGAGTTGTTAACTCCTCCAAGCACTGTGAGAGTGTCAAGGCATCTTTGTCCTTTAATTTTAGAAATTAAAACTATTTCTTCATCACAGAACATTACAGAGGAAAATTATGACCCTCAGGTGTGCCTCTCCTCCGCCCCCCCTACAGCTCAACCTGGGGCAGTGTTGGCTTCAGATGGTGTGACGTGAGGACAAGTGAGACATCCCCTAATGCCCTCAGAAACTTCTCCTCCTCCTGTTTCTCTTCCCACTTTTTCCTTTCCTGAAGAAGGTTTGGTGTTTATCATTCATGAGTTTTTTTTTTTAATCATTATAGTATTTACTAAATATCTGTAAATTACTGATAATGTTGGCAAAGTCCTACTTTGGAACCTGTGATTGTGGCCTTGTTGGGAAATGGTGTTGCAGATGTAGAGAGGACGTGATTTGTGGGTTAGGCCCAAGATCCAAGGACACGATAAACTCAGTTGATTTGTCCAGGTCCTTCTCAGCTTTTGTTATGGTCAGAGTTGGAAAGTTTGCTTATCTCATGGGTGTGAAATGGCTTAATCTCGTTATTAGTTTGATTATTATTTCTGAGATAGAGCGTTTTGTCCAATGCTTTTTCCACGTGTGTTTTCTCTTTTGTGAATTGTGTGTCTGTACCTTCTGTCTGTCTTTCCATTGGATAGTTGATAGTTTCCTTATTTATCATCCTTTGTGGATTCTTGGGTCTTACTCTCGCTTTGAATTGAGTATTGGAGGTATTATTTATCAGTCTGTGCTTGGCATTTTGTTTATGGTATTTATTTTTGTTGTTGTATTTGCTTTTGGGCTCTTGGCTGTAAATTCTTTGTCTAGGCCAATGTCTGAAGGGTTTTCCCTAAGTTTTCTTCTAGAGTTTTTATGGTTTCCAGTCTTCCATTTATGTTTTTTTTTTTTTTTTGACACGGAGCCTCAAGCTATCCCCCTGGGTATAGTGCCATGGCATCACAGCTCATAGCAACCTCCAACTCCTGGGCTCAGGCGAGTCTCCTGCCTCCGCCTCCCAAGTAGCTGGGACCACAGGTGCCCACCACAACACCCGGCTATTTTTTGGTTGCAGCCATCATTGTTGTTTGGCGGGCCC
>CAUYQV010176141.1:0-28587 GCA_963574575.1 Galagoides demidoff
GAGGGGCCAGACAACTGCTGGGGAGACATCAGCGCCCTAGTATCTCCCTACCCTTGCACTGGGTAGCTGAACAGGGAACGCCCATTTCCCAGGCCTGGTCGATTTCATGTAGGTTTCCTAGGCCTGGGAACCAAAGGGATTACAACCATTCATTTGCTACCGAGTCCACGCTAGATGTAGCTACCAAGGACCCATCCACACTAAATGTAAATACAGAGGACCTATGCAACCATATACGTATAGTCCTGAACAAAGAGCCCAGAGAGAAAAGGAGGGACAGAAAGATCTGGGTTTTTTCTCTCTGCCAGAAGCTTTGTTATTTTTGTATTCTTTTCAGTAAAATAAATCTTGTCTTATCACTGATCAGTGGTCCATGGATTCATTCTTTTAATCACCGAGACCAAGGACCTACTGTAGATGAAATTCTAATATCATTATTGTATTATCATTACTATTATTGGTATTGTTACTATTACACCTCCATTTAGTTTCTCAGTTTTAAAACCTTTTATTTATTCCTTTGAGCAGCTGAGGTAGGTATTTCATAATACAACATTTTAACTCATAGCAACAACCTTAAATTAATAATTTTCACATTCCTCAAACAATATAAAACATTTCAGCCTTTTTACTCCTTTTGCACAATTTCTGCCTTGTTTTTATTGTCAATATACATATATATTTCATTTGCACACATAAACTCAGAATACACATTATATTATTATTTGAAATGGGAAATATATATTTTGAGAAAATGTTAGTCTTACATTTTCTGCTTTTCATTTCTTTCTTTCTGCTTTTTCTTACTATTCATATTTCCTTGAATGAACAAAAATACTTCTAATGATTACTATAATCAGATTTCTGCTTACATATGCCTTTGGTTGGTCTGCATGCAAAAACACAAAAGTGTCGTTAAGTGCCTTAAAGATGTTATTCCATTGTCTTCTAGCTTTTACTGTGTATTTTAAATAATCTGTTATTAATCATATTTTCATTCCTTAAAGATCATGTGTCAGTTTTTCTCTGGTTGCCTTTAAGATTTTTGCTTTGTCTTTGACTGTCTGATGATAAACTTCTTATACCTAGCTATGATTTTCTTCATATGACGCTATTATACTAGAGTTTGTACCCCAGGTTGTATCCCTTGAGCTGTTGCGTGTTGTCAGTGTCAAAAGCTTATCTCTCACAGTCTATTAGATAGTAATTCTGTCAAATTCTACCTCTTTTTTGCTTCTCTGACCACAAGCATACATACATACACACACACACGCACACACACGCACATATTCTTTTCTGCCCAATCTAATCTGTTTTGAAGCATCTTTTGAAATGATTCATTCAATTTATTATCTATTTCATTATTCACATTTTCATTTGATTCTTTTTTTAGTAGATTATAATTCTCTAGCAATTTTTTCCTCTTCTCTTTTCTCTTACATATTTAACATAGTTTTCGTTAGCGTCTATGTGATAATACCAATATCTACATTAGTTGTAGATCTCTTTTATTTCCCTTTCCCCTTTTTGTTTTATATCCTTTGGACGCTTTATTAGTTATTCTGGTAATGTAATATTGAATTGACAAAACTATGCAGTAAAAAATAATTTAGAAAATCTCCATATTATCTTCCAATAGTAGTATTAAATTTACTTCTAGCAGACAGATAAAGACTAGGAGGCTGGGAGTGGTGGTTCATACCTGTAATCCCAACACTTGGGAGGCCAAGGCAGGTAGATTGCCTGAACTCATAGGTTGGAGACCAGCCTAAGCCAGAGTGAGACCTCGTCTCTAAAAATAGCCAGGCATTTTGGGCAGGTGCCTGTAGTCCCAGCTATTTGGGAGGCTGAGGCAACATAATCCCATAAGCCCAAGAATTTGAGGTTGCTGTGAGCTATGACTCTATGTCCCTCTACCGTGGGTGACAAAGAGACTCTGTCTCAAACAAACAAACAAAAAATAATAGACAGATCATTTTGATCCAGCCGTGGTTGGATTTCAGGCTTCTATTAGGCCACATTTCCAGTTTGTGTTATTTTTAATGTTTCCTCTTACTCCTAAGACATAGTAGTTATTCTTTGAACACATCCCTGTGTAGTCACATGTAAAAGCCTGAGATATTTAATAGGACCCTTTTGTTTTGGAGGACCCTGAAATTCAGTATGTGTATTTCCAACCTTGTCAGGTTTTCAGAAGCATATCTATCAGATTTTCATCCATTTATCTGCTCTCTACTGTATTTTTAGCGTGTCTCCTTGCATACACAAGGAACAACATGCATGCCAGGGGAAATTATGAATAGAATTTTAAGCTCATTTCTGTATGATTTCCTCCTCTTTAAGAACTTAGCCCCTGAAATGCTGGATGCCTTTGCTGCCTAGAAATTCATGTTCTGTTTCCTCTGCCTAATAAGAATTCTTTAGACCCCAAGCATCATGCTATGGATTATCCTTTATTACCTGCATTTAGAGTTATAATATTCCTTGGGGAATAGAACATGTCAATGTGAAATCACTCAGTAGATTTCTCATCACTCTGATGAAGAAGAAACCCCTCAAGTCTTGGCTGCCTTTGTCAGTCTCTTATGCTTTGAAATAATTCTTTTATATTTTTATATCCCTGCTATCCTGGTTTACCTTTGTGAAAGACTAAATCTGAAATAAACTCTTCTGTCATGTCTGGTATCAATACTACCTATAATTATTTTATTTATTACCAAATTTATGTCTAAAAGTAATAAAACCAGTGACTTCATATTTGTTTAACAAAATGAAATAATATAATAGATTGATTTACCCACCAAGAATTCTGTGAAAATGAAAGTAAATTTTGGTTTTGTTTTCACTGTTTTTATACTGAATCTTTTTACAAATATCTAAATTAAATTGATGCCTCTGTTTTGGGATGGGTGTCAAAATAAAAAAGAAATAAATTTTAGCAATTTGATACCATTTGTACTTCAAGGGAAAACAACTGGAAAGTATCTAAAGTATCTCATTATCGTTTGAAGTTCTGGTGGAATGATGCAGGGGTTTTCTAATTCACTCTAAAATATACAGACATACTTCATTTTATTATACATTATTGTACTTTGCAAATATTATTTTTTATGAATTAAAGGTTTGTGCTGCATTAAACAAGCCTATTGGTGTCATTTTCTAACAGCTTCTGCTCCTTTCAAGTTTCTGTGTCACAGTTTAATAATTCTCACAATATTTCAAATTTTTACAATTATGATGCCTATGTCTATTTGGTGATCTGTGATCAGTAATCTTTGATAATGCTATTGTAATTGTTTTGCAGCTCCGCAAACTACATATAAAACAATTAACTTACTTGGTGAATGTTTTGAGTGTAGCTCTCCACTGATTAGCCATTGCCCCGTCTGCACCCCTTTAGTTGGGTTTCTCTATCCCGAGACACAGCTATATTGAAAGTAGGGTAGTTAATGACCCAACAATAAAGGCAGGGGTCTATATCTCTTCCTTTTGAGCAAAAGCAAGAAATGATTAAGCTTAGTGAGGAAAGCATGTGGAAAGCCAAAACGTGCCCCAAACTAGGCCTCTTGTGCTAAATGGTTAGTCTAGTTGTAAGTGCAAATGAAAAGTTGTTGAAGAAAATTAAAAGTGTGACTTCAGTGAACACATGACTGATAAGCAAAAGAGCCTTATTGCTGTTATAGAAAAAGTTTCAGTGATCTCAACAGAAGATCAAACCAGCCACATTTCTTAGCCATAGCCTAATTCAGAGCAACGATCTAATTCTTTTCAACTGCATGAAGACTGTGAAAGGTGAGGAAGCTGCAGGAGACAAGTTGGAAACTAACACAGGCTGGTTCATGGGAGTCACAGTGTATGGCACACCTCTTGGGTGAGGGACACAATTATAAGAGGGACTTTACCTAACAAATGCAGTGTAACCTAATTCTTTGTACCCTCAATGGGCCTGAAACAATAAAAAAAAGAATGAAAGAAATAAAAAAGTCCAAGATAAAGCAGTAAGAGCTATCTAAAATGGTGTTCTATCCATAATTTTATATGTCTGTTTAAGAAAAGAAATTTGAAACTAAATGTGTTTAGTGGAATTTGACATATTGCTACAACAGCAAGGATAAGGAGAAAAGAAATGCTGCAAAATAAAAGAGAATCAACCAAGCACCAACACCACTCAATGGAAAAAGAATAGCATTTTAAACAAATGGTACTGGGACATATATATCCACGTGGAAAGGAGTGGAATTAGATTCCTATCTCATAACATATATAAAAAATTCCATCAAAATGAATCAACAACTCAAAAGAAGTACAACCATAAAACTCTTAGGAAAAAAATAGGAATAAATCTTCATAATTTTGGATTTAGCATGATGTCAAAAGCATAAATTATCAAAAAGAAAAATAGACAAACTGGAATTCACCAAGATTAAAAAAATTATACGCCAAAACATATGACTAAGAAAGTGAAAGGACAACCTACAGAATGGAAAAAAATTATTTGTAAATCATATATCTGATAAGAGTTTCATATCTAGAATAATAAAAAATCCCACAACTCAACTAGACAAACAATCCTCCCCCAGCAAGAAAGAAAAAATTGAAAAGACATTTCCTAAGAGAATATATACAAATGATCAAAAAACACATGAAAAATGTTCGATATGCTTAGTTATTAGTGCGATGAAAATAAAACAACAAAAAATGTATCACTTCATACCCACTAGTTGTCAATAAATAAATGAAGGTTGGCAAAGATGTACAATACAAACTCTCAGGCATTGCTGATGGGAATGTAAAATAGCACAGCTGCTATCAGAAATTCTGACAGTTCCTCAAAATGTCAGACATAGAACATAGCTATTATGTGACTCAGTAATTTCATTCCTAGCTATATACCTCCCCAATGGAAAACAGGTGTTCAAACAAATACTTGTACAAAAATTCCATTATCAGTTAAATTTAGAATAACCAAAAGAATCACGTGGGTTGTAGAAACAACCCAAGTGATTACCAATGAATACACAAATAAAATGAGAGGCTATATGAAATGGAATGTGTATATATCATGCGTGTATGCACACAATGGACTATTATACAACTGTTAAAAAGTAATGAAGCAATCATACTTGCTACATGATGCATGATCCTTCTAAATGAAAGAAGCCTGACACACAAGACCATTTATTGTATGGTGCTATTTGTATGAAATAAACAAGATAGGAACATCCTTAGGAACAAAGGGAAAACTTATGCTTTCCAGGGTCTAATGGGAGGGTGAAGTCGGAAATAACTATTTTAATGAGTTTGGGGTTTATTTAGGGATGATAAAGATGTTTGAACCAGATAATGCGGTGGTTACATAACTTTGTGAATTACTTAATGACACTAAGCTGTTCACTTCAAAACGGTTAATTTTGTGTTATGTGAATTTCATCTAAATTATTTATGGAATATATTAAAGTTGTTATTACCTTTAAAAATAAATAAAAGGACTTATTCAAGGAATAGCAATAATATGACCAAAATCTGAAAAGCTACAATAATTCTATAACCATTAAAAAAATACAGGAAAAAATATAAATGCATTTTATTTAAGAAAAAACGCAAAGAGGATTAGGGCAAGATAGGTAATAAAACACTACTTGTAAAAAAGTAACAAGAACAGTATTATCTTGCAATAGAATCTTGGATTGGTAGTGTAGGAAGCATAGCAAAATATTAGTATTTAATATCATTTTGAACCTTCTTATTTTAACTTACCAGTACTTATAACTCATTGCAATAAAAGACAGTTAAGCTTCTCCTTAATCTCTCAGCTAATATACAACATTTTCAGATATAAAAACTATGGTATGTGTGGATTTTTTATAGGTAAAATATCAGAGTAATAAATGACAGCAGAAAAAAAAGAAGCCACGATTGAAAATATTCAAACAAATACGTCTACAACCTAATTTCCACCTTTCATTTTCTATGCCAAAATGGAAACTCCAGAAATTCATCATTTGAGC
The DNA here is from genome assembly GCA_963574575.1 of Galagoides demidoff. Lineage (NCBI taxonomy): Eukaryota > Metazoa > Chordata > Mammalia > Primates > Galagidae > Galagoides > Galagoides demidoff. Next base: position 6,009 of record CAUYQV010176141.1, read on the forward strand.
TTCCCAAATTACATAGAATTTTATAAATATTAACATGATTTTTACATGTTTGTGCATGCATGAGCATATAGACACACAACTGGAAAGCAATAGCATCCACTCCTATTAAAAACTTTATAAGCGCTACTTTTCCAAGAAAAATTATTAAGTCAAAGTAGAAATTGGCACAGATACAGATATAACAGTCAACCTAGAGACAATATATTAGAAGACTTAGGTTAACTCCCAGGAGAATTTAAGCAAGATAAATTACAGGCTTCTACAGAATGCATTAGAGGTATGTCAGCCATCTACAGCTGCTTTTAAAATGAAAAGCTTGTTCAAAATGAGGGATCCGTGTGATACTAAAAGGATGTCAGATAATACCAGGATGTTCTGGAACTGCATATTCTACTTTCATCTCAAGGGTGGGAGCAGTTGGCTTCCTTGAGAATCAGTGATTTTTATCAAAAACATTGTTTGAAAATTATAAAATGAAAAAGAGAACAGTACAACACATCAAATCTCACATATGACAAACCATATGCCATCCGCATTCCTCAAACAATATTTCTAAGAAACTAATGTAGAATTAGTTTAGGTAGGAGAAATGTAGAATATTACAGCCCAATTATAGAACCAAATTCTTAGTTGTCAGTATGGTTAAGATGTTCTAACAAGGCAGATAAATGTATCTGGTAACCAATGACCATACTAAGCATCTATTTAAAACTCTAAATATTTCCTTTTCATCACAAAAATTATACCTTATTATTAATTTTAAGATATAAAAATCAAGATTTAAAATGAAAGAAAAGACCACTTAAAACTCAAGCCATCTGCCTAAAGTCTTCATTTCTTTCAAATTCTCATTAAAGTAACTAAAGAAATAAAAGCCATACTAAGCTAAGAAAGTTTTTCCACTTTTGAAATACAGTATGATATTAATCTTCCATGCTGTGTATCAAATTACCACCAATCTGGTCACTAAAAATAGTCCTCTTTGCTATCTCACAGTTTCTGTAGTTCAAGGATGGCTTAATGAAATTCTTCACTTTGTATCTCACAAGGCTGAAATTAAAGTGCCAACCAATCTGTAGCCCTTTCTCAGTCTTGTGGTCTTTTCCAACCTTGTTCAAGGTTGAATGGCAGAATGCAATAACCGCTTATTATGATTAACCCTGAAGTCCCCTTAACATTTATATGTAAATTTTCCATGGTTTTAAATCAGAGAGATCCAGTTTCATCCTAAGCTTATTAAATTTTTTTGGTCCTTGAATAAGTTAAGGTTCAATTAGCTCTTTTAACTATCTAAATAAATGGAATATTAGATCCAGTATATAAATGTATTCTTAAAGCTTACCTTGAGAGAGAACTTAAGATTTATGAGTAAATCTTGTTTAAACTTAAAACCTTTCAATTAATTCTCTTGGAGAGAAATAAAAGAGCTATTTTTTCCTACCATCTTACAATTTCCCTGTTAGAAAGCAACTATTTGAATTCCTGATTGTCACATTTTGGTTTAAAGGTAGGTTTGTACATAAATTGAAATAATAGAAGCAGAATAGAATAATTTCCTATTGCTTATATCATCACATTAAAGAATTAAAATGCAATTTGAATTTATTTAAAAAAATCTACCTCAAGATTTTTTTTGTGGCCATCTTCTTTCTATAGGTGTTTCTTTCTTTTTTTTTTTTTTTAACTTTTTTTACATATGCATGTGTTTATTAGGTTTTTGGTTTTTTTTTTGCTGTAAGAAAATGTAACATCCAAACAATGATGAGCTCTTCAGACGAAAGCACCAAAACAAGGTGAGTGCACATATGTAGAAATTATCCACATCCACTTAAATTTCCTAAAGAAAGTAATCTTAAGATACAATTATATATTTTAAATTCAATGACATATATGGAAACTGTTAATTTCTTCTTATTCTGCAACAATGATAATTTCCTAATATTGTTTGGATCTGGTCTTAGGAATTCTGTCACAGTGGAATGTTCAGATCTGTGAAAAGAAGTCCAACTTTTCACTAGTCTGCACCAGTTTTGCCTCAGCATTCAACAGCGCTCATAAAGCAGGAAGAAAACAAGGAGAAGCATCAGAAACTAGCACAATTTTAGACTCCAGTGACATAAGTGTATGTCCTGTGCCCCAAAGCAAAATTTTGTCAGAGTTCCCTAAGCCTCTGTTCCTAAACTTAATCCTGTTCATGGAAACAGGAGGAGGCAGGGGCGATGGTTCCTGGGCCCTGGTACACTCTTTCATTTGCTAACAGAGTGGACCCATAAAAGATTTCTCAGGAAATAATTTTGCTTGTAATAATTTGATTGTACTTTGTGGAATGACAACTCTGTAGTACAGAGATAAGTTCCCAGGCCATGCTTCCCGGAATCTTCAAAGGTTACCTGGCAACCTTCAGAGACATCATTGGAAAATCATCAGTAGTAATCCAATTGAAAAGATTACTCTTGTCTTTAGAAGAAGGATCTATTTCATTTTCATTTTCTTTTTAAAATAAAAATCCATAGGCTCTTCTGAAGGATTGGGTGTTTTCTCTTTCTGCATCTTTATTGGGCTTATTTTTAAAAGGCTATGAGGCTATTTGATTTCTAAGTGTCCTGGTTTGTGTATGGTTGTTTTGAGTGCAATGATTTATCAGCTGCCATGTGCCTCTCAGTTTAAAACCTGATCCCCATAAGAGGCAGAGCCTTATTTTTCACAGATATAATTGGATAGGCACCAGGGGTTCTTTGAGAGCTCTGACTGTACCATTGCAAGAACACCATTTCCTGGATTAAGTCAATAATATAGCAACATGAGAGATTGGTTCCAAGCAATATAAATTTGCAGGGGCACAAGTAGATACCACGTAAGATTTGGACAGTCCTCTTAGAGTCTTCAGAAAAGGGTCAAAATACTGTATTAAATCCTCTTTCTAACCAAATCCAGTTTTCTAAGAGCATCATAGTTGTTTGTGGTGGGTGATTCCATTATTGTAGGAAAATAGCAGAAGCCCGACTCATTTAAATCTCTTATTTCATTATATAGCAATAGCATTATCTATCTAATCAATCCACAATTAAGCCATACTATTGTATGGGGCAATGATACCACAATGTGGGCGTGACATTTGCTAGAAAGGGCATTGCAATGACCTTGAAATACATTAAGTATGTTTTGTGTGACGTATCATTTCAGCCATTCAAGCAAGCAAGTATGTACTCTATGATGAGAGGAATGAGTGTATTTGAGTTAAAGTTTTTTAACAAAACAAAAGAATAATATTCTTTTCACATATGTATTTATGTGAAGAAAAATGCATTCTTGAGAAAATTGGTAATGGGAATAGGTATAGGCAGTACAGGAGTAGCATAATTCTAAAGCTGTGGCTTGAATAGCAGTTGTTTTTATTGATTCAGATGCAAAAACTCGCATAGCTCTTGGTTTATTAAAGATAATGCCTTGTACCACTTGTTCTGTCACTTTGTACTCTTCCTTCCTTCTATCCTTTTTTGCCTTCTTGTTATTCCTGCCTATTTCACTGTAAAGCATTATTACCTGAAGAGACGATTGTTCAATTAAAAAGTGGTATTGATGAGAGTGAGAATATTATTCTTTCCCCTTCCTTAGGCTGAATTGTGACTTCAGAGTGGCATTAAAAGAAAAATTTAGAAATACCTTGTCCTAATTCTAAGAAAATTGCATTGGAACATTTTTCCAAGTCCAATTTATTAGTAATAGAGCTTATTAAAAAAGACTTTGTCACCCTTAAAAGACTTTAAAAAAAAATACACATGGAATGTCGTTTAAAGATTTTCTATTTTTATCTGAAACAAATTGGTGTATTGTACAGTTTCTTTTCTTTACTAATCTGTTATTACTTAAACAATCTTGGCAAAATGGCTTACCAAAGGACAGTGCAGCATACCATATCCACCACCAGGGCTCTGAAAAGAAAGAATTATTTCCTAATAATTACCTCTGAATTATACCATTTTATCCTGTTATAACTGATATTGAAAATTAGACAAATATGTATTTTATTTTAAAAAGCAATTAAAATTTTATTTTGCATTTAATTGATTGTTGGTGTTTATGTAATTCCTCATAATGACTCTGAGGTTATTTCATCATCTCTAAATTGTTCATGCATGTTTATATAGAAACAGGAACTACAATGGATGACAGATGACAGAAAGCATATTGAAAAGACTCGAAGTCACTTCTTGGATATGTAAATAGATAGCTGAATTAGTTTCTGACCATCACAATGATTAATTATGCTCTCATTGCAAAGACTTTAGGTCAAGTAAACACAACTCCTCTCTACTTATTCTCAAACACTTTGACTTCTTTCTCATAAGCTTTATGTCATGTTATTAGAATAAAAATTAAATTACTCCATACTCAAAACTAACCAAGTTATAAATTTTTCCCATCAGTTTTCCTGCACTTAAATACAGATTTTAAAGTCAGTGTGTTTTTGCATATTTACTTTACCAGTTACGTATGTTAACATTCCATCTGTACTTCTCTTTATGATAGCAACAAAAACAAAAATGTACTTTCCTTTTTCTCACCAAGGCAAATCTCTACTTTTGCCATTTTTTTAAAGCTGTGTTTAACTTCAAGCTTTTAGTCATTTGCTTTAGTAATTCAGCAATGATGTGTAGAAAATGACCACAGAAAGTAAGATTTCCCCAGCGCTCTTAATGTCCACATTGAACCTGGTAGTTTTTCCTCTCTGTTTCCTGAAGGGGAAGTAAACAAGCTCCTCTGACTGTGAAATTCTTAAAGTAGACCAGGGGTCAGATGCAGTCAGCAGCTGGTTTCTGTATAAATTAAAGATTACATATCACACACTGCTCCAAGAAATCTTCTTGACTGGTGGACAAAGTTCTCTCTGTGTTGAATTTCCTCCTAAAAAGTATTACCATTGCACTACCATATATTTTTGTTCCTAGTGGTTTGTGTGGTAAGTGATTTTTTTTTCATTGCCCACTGCTTGAAACTCCTCTTTCACATGGGAAATTTCCTACCTTTGAATCATGGTGAGAATTTGAGGATTCTAGCTCCTTGCTCCATCATTCAGGTGACTTGCTGGTTTTCTCTCTCATGTTCATTTCCTTCCTTTCCCTGCTCAGTTCTGCATGTGGGGAGCTCGCACCACTGAAAGGCACTGATGGGGTGGCACCTGTGGCTCAAAGGGGTAGGGCGCCAGCCCCATATGCCAGAGGTGGCAGGTTCAAACCCAGCCCTGGCCAAAAAAAAAAAAAAAAAAGGCACTGATGAGGGTTTGGAGGTGCAGGAGTGGAGAAGTTAGGCAGGGCAGTTTTTTGTCTCTGATTGTGTCTGAGATAGCATTGCTGTTGTCTTTTCTCCATGACTTTAGTTTTGGGGACAATTTCTCCTTCCTGGTCTCAACATTATCTAGGCATTATCTAGCTTTAGTTTTAGTTCCAACTAGATTTTCCTCTCTTCTGGTCTCTGGTTGCCTCCATTGTTTACTGGCTTAAGAAGTGTTAGTAGTTTTCTCTTAGTGTTGGCCTCTTTGTCACTGTCCTGTTTGTGCCTTTCTTCTAAGACCTGCATTGCCAACCCATTCTGTTTATAAGACCAGGTGGTTCCTCGGCCTTGTAAATGAGACTAGACTCTGACTACCTTACTTAGTTTACTTTGTCAGAGGGCACAAGGGTGCGTCTGAGGGCTCATCAATCAGATGTACCCTCTTGGGAAAGTGAAAAGGCTTGCTGCTGCACAGATGAAGAGAGAACTGGACTACGGGGCACCTTCTCTGGCAGTTGTATGGATTAAGGAAGTTGTTACAGCACCACTGTGTGAATGCTGCTGTCCTGTCAGTGTTCCATCCCAGATTTGTCAGGGGTATAATCTGCCATTTGCTGGGCTTAGTGGGAGCAGCAGTTTAGAAGTGTAATTTAGGGCACTGTTACCTCCTCACTGTGTTATTTGGCCTTCTAGGAAACTATGTATGTGTACTCTGTCTTCTCAACATGGTTTTTGCCTAAGATAATGGAATAGCTTTTTTGCTTGCCACTAAAAACATTGACGAACACATACTGAATCCTAGGTGTTATAGGATTCAGGGTCACCTTAAAACCAACACAGAGCAAGACAATGCAAGTGAGATTGCTGTAAGGAACAAGCTGATTTTGAGCAGCTCAGACTGTTTCAATGCAACTCTGCTTGACCACATCCTTGAATGCTAGATTTAAGGATGGCAATTTGGAATGTTATGGGTCAGAGGGTGGGAAGAAACAATGTAGGATGTCTATAAATTTCTCTAGACACCATCTTAGCTATTCGTTTTAGTGTGTAGTGCCATAACCAGGATTTGTGTATCTATCTCCAGAATTATTTCAGCAAGATCTTGGGAGATGGCTTCACACTATTCATCAGCTAAAGTGTCACCACAATGCCCAGTCCCTATAACCCCATTCTGCCACTTACTTTTTACTTCCCACCTCCTCAGTGGGATAGTGAGCTCCTTAACATCAAACACAGCATCATTCTGTTCCACCTTCCTGGATCTGGATCAGAATAGAAAAGTTCAACAAATATTTACTAAATACATAAATGGATTCTTGAGAAAAAAACCGAGAAACTAAATTTTTGTTCTACTTTGTTTCCGAAAGATCAATCATGGGATTTAGAATATTGTGTTTTGCAGAATACACAATGTTAATTAGATGAATTGTTCTCCATCCTCTCCCAGACTTCTCCCCTAAAATCTCTCCATAACATCCCACCTGTACTAATCGACTACAATGTCATTTCTAGGAAAATCTTCCTTATAAAGCATCAGTTATGCCTTCCTCTATGGTAAAATATCACTTTTCACTGATTATAAGGATTATTGTATTGCATGGGAGGAATGTGTCTAGCTGCTACATCCTCTGATAGACCTTGAATATTTAAATTCAGAGCCATGTACTATGCATTCCATCTACACCAATTCCTTGTATGATGTCTGGCACATTTTAGGACTTGAAAGATAACTGGAAAGGGACTTATAATGGATGATGGAGTCACTGAAACTAATTTCTTTTAAAGGGCATGCAGGATTGCACATAGACACATGCACTTTTCTAAAGGACAAGTCCATAGGTGTTTGAATGTTTGTTGAATTTAATTTGAACAAACCCTATATTACATATATTTCTATTTTATTGTATTTTAAGTTTTTTAATATAAAATTTAATCTATTATAACATCAAAACTGATACCATATTAGTGCCATGGATACTTCCCATAATAAAATCCTAAAAATAGGGATGAGAGAAAAGAAGAAAAAACAAGGAGACAATAATCTTTTTCTAGGGAATGTTCTGCTCATTTCGTTTTCTCAACTAAGCAAGGGATTTCTTCGTATGCTGTGTTGAGATATTACCTGTTATGAACTAGGATGGACAGAAAGCACTGAAGTAATAATTTTGACTTGACTCCACTGAGGCACTAATGTTAATTGAATGTCCAATTAAAAAATACATTTCTGAATTTCCCTTGCTGAACATTTTCAGGCTATAATCTTTTACTTAAATTCCTTGGGGTTAGATGAGTTTACAAACTTAGGGATATTCTAAATTATTACAAGTAAATACAGTACATTTACTTCATATCAGATAGTACCCTAAGCAGAATCTATGTACCCAAAGTCTAGCATATTAATAATTCAGTGGGAAATTTTATGGATATTCAGAATGAGATGAATAAAAACTATGCATAAACTAATGTCACTTCAGCTAAATCTTATAGATAAATGAATTCATTTAGGTCAAATTTTGCTACCAAATAATTAAATTATCAGAGTTATTTTTATATGAGAATTACAGATTTGTATTGGAATTTTATCATTGAATTCTTTATAATAACTTTTGCATTTGAATTCTTTGCCTTAAAGTATATCAACCTCAAGCTCATTATAGAACTCATGGAAAGCTATCATTTTCAAATGAATAGTGGAGGAAGAGTGTGAAGTCTGACAATTAAGTTTGTGAATTTGCCACCAACAAACAACTTGTTAAGGTTTCATAACCTTGGTATATAAGTGTCTCACAGTTGTGTTTACATCGCCAAGTGGCAGTGTCTTTATGACTGGCATTCATCATTGTTGTTTCATGTTTTTGTATACTGTTGCAAGAAAGTAGGAGGTTGAATTAAAGCAATGGACAAACATGCATAAAGTTCTTACTAAACTCGGAAAGAGAGGAAGTAAACTCAGGTACATGTTAGTCCAAGTTTATGGGGATAACGCCATGAAGAGAACAGCATTGAATAAATGGATTAAACATTTTTCTGAGATGGGGAAAAAGTGTCACTGAGAAAGAAAAGTCAGGGCAGCCAGTAACAGATACAACTGACAAAAACATTGCACAAATTCATCAAATTGCGCATCAAAATTGTTGCTATAAGATTTAGCTAGAGTGACTGAGAAGCATAACAAAACAAGTAAACATTGATAGAAAAACGAAAATCTTAACTGAAAATCTTGGCATGAGAAAGGTGTGTGGGAAATTAGCTCCAAGGTTGCTCAAAGATGAAAAGCAAAGGAGAGATGAAGTTCGCCAAGACATTTTAGAGAGGCAAGATGATGTTTTGGGCTGTTATTACTGGTGTTAAAATGTAGGTGTATCAGTATGACCCTGAAACAAAGCATCGAAGTACACAATGGAAGTCAGCCAATTCTCCACGACCAAAAACATTCTATCAGTTTAAATCATGAGTCAAAACTATATTACCAAACATTTTTAGTACCATAGATGTTCACTATGAATTTGTACAAAGCAAGTTTACTACTTGAAAGTGCTGAAAAGGCTGCATGAAAATTTTAGATGAAAATGACCTGAGCTTTTCATCAACAACTCATGACTTTTACATCATAACAATGCACCAGCTCACGTGACACTTTCTGTGAGGGAGTTTCTGCTCAGCACACATGACATTATTGGAACCCCCTCTCTACGCATGTGATCTGGCTCCCAATGACTTTTTTCTTTACCTGAAGAAACATTTTCTTTACAGGCAGTAAACATTCAAGTGTTATTTGATGAAAAGACTTCTTTGGGATAATTACCCAGTACTGGAATTGTTGGATTGAAAGGTAGGTCTGTTGTTCTTTGAGGAATCTCCTCACTATTTTCCATCAAGGTGGTACTAATTTTCAGTCCCACCAACAGTGTAGGAGGGGGGACAATTAAGTTTGCATCCTCATTCTGGAAAACCTGCTATATACCTCATGACTGAATATCACTATGGTCACTAGATGGCCAAGGGGGATACACTAAAGATGAAGTAATGGTATTCAGGCATGAGGTATGCAGCATGTTTTCTAGAATGAGTGTATGAACATAATTATCCCATCTGGTATAGTGTTTGTTTTTCTCTGCATCCATGGAAGCATCTGTTGTTTTTGGACTTTTTCATAACAGCCTTACTAACTGGGGTAAGGTGATATCTGGTTTTAATTTGCATTTCCCTGATAATGTGACATTGATCTTTTTTTATGTTTATTATCCATTGACCTCTCTTCCTTCAAGGAGCTTCTGTTCATATTTTTTGCCCAATTTTGATGGAGATGTTTGTTTGCTGATTTGAGTTCTTTATAGATTCTGGTTATTAGAATTTTATCAGATGAAAATATTGTGAATATTTTCTCCCATTCCATAAATTATCTGTTTGCTCTGTTGATTATTTCCCCAGCTATGCAGAAGCTTTGAAATTTAATCATACCCCTTTTATTTGTTGTTGTAGCTGTGATTGCTAGTGGGGTCTTAGTCATAAATTCTTGCTTAAGCCAACATCTAGAAGAGATTTTTCTACATTTTCTTCTAGTGTTCTCATATTTTCATGTCTTACATTTAAGTCTTTCATACATCTTGAATTAATTTTTGTGAGTGATGAGAAACATTTATCCTGTTTTATTCTTCTACATGGGGCTTTCAAATTCTCCCAACACTATTTATTTAATAGGCTTCTTATCCCTGCTCTATTTTGTTACCTGCATTGTCAAAGATCAGTTGGGTGGTTTACCTCTGGGTTTTCTATTCTGTTCCATTAGTCTATGTTTCTATTTTTGTGCCAAGACTATGCTGTTTCATTTACTATAGCCTAGTGGTATATTTTTGAAATATGGTACAATGATACCTCCAGATTTGTTCTCTTTGCTTATGATAGCTGTTGCTGTTTGGGCTCTTTTCTGGTTCCAAATGAAGCACAGAAATATTTTCTTAGATCTTTGAAATATGATATTTGTATTTTGATGGAACTTGAATCTGTAAATCATTTTGGATACTATGGACATTTCAACAATGTTTATTCTACTAATTTATGAGCATGAAATTTTTTTTCCATTTGTTTGTGCCATCTGTGATTTCTTTCCTCAGTTTTTCATAGTTCTGTTTGTAGACATCTTTTATCTCTTTAGTTAAGTATAATCCTAAGTGTTTTATTATTTTCATGGCTTTTGTGAATGGTATTAAGTTTTTGATTTAATTCTCACCTTGACTTTTATGGTGTATAGAAATGTTATTGATTTGTGTACATTGACTTTATTACCTAAGACTTTGCTGAGTCAGGAGACTCTTAACAGAGTCTTTGTGGTTTTCAATATATAAGATCATAACATCAGCAAAAAGTGGTAGTTTTCTCTTTTCCAATTTGGATACCCTTTATTTCTTTCTGTTGCCTAATTGATCTGGCTGGGGCATACAGTACTATGTTGAAAAGAAATGGTCACATTGAACATCTGTGTTTTTCCAGTTCTTAGTAGGAATTCTTTCAACTTTTTTCCATTCTATATAATGTTGACTGTGAGTTTGACACATATGGCTTTTCCGGTTTGTTTGTTTGTTTGTTTGTTTGTTTTGTTTTTTTGCTTCTTTTTTATTTGATGAAGTATATTCAGTGATTTATACATACTAAACCATCTTTACTTGGGATGAAGCCCACTTGGTAAGGGTGGATTATTGTTTGATGTGATGTTTAACTCAGTTTGTTAATACTTTATTGAAGATGTTTTGCACCTATATTTATAAGAGATATTGGTCTGTAATTTTCTTTTTTTGTTGTTGTGTCCTTTCTTGTCTTTGCTATCAAGGTGGTACTGGGTTCACAGAATGAATTGGGGAAGATTCCTTTCTTCTCAGTGTTATAGAATAATTTCTGCAGTATGGGTACCAGCTCTTACTTTAAACTCATACATGTGTTAGATGTTGATTGAGAAACTATAGAGGGAAAATGGGATATGGAATAAGGAGATTTTCATGGCCCCTAACCTCATGGTGTTTAAACTCCCTGTGAGGAAATCAGATTTACACTCAAAAAAGAGTTTCATGAAATAAAGGACCAAAATTCTCTGGACATAATGGCATTTAGAAAATCTTTGCTCATAGCATCTATTTATTAGTAAAATTATCTTTGGCAAGCAGTGAAAGTGAGGTTTATGGGTCAAACATTCTAACTGAGGCCTTCTATTTCCCTTGTTTTTCTCAGGATGATGTGCTATAAATTATATTGACTTTAAAATTTATTTGGACAGTAGGAAAGAAATATTAAGATAAATATCCTATTAGAAAGTCATTTCAGATAACTGGAAATAAATTATGCCAATATCAGGAACTGAGCAATAAAAGAGCATCCCTATCATGAGCACTTTATAAGTTAAAATGTCCTTTTTTCGTTGATAATACTGACAATAGTAAGAACACTTCTCAAAAGCATATATCAAAACACAAGGAGATAGATTACTCATTAATGTTATTTAATTATTAAGACAATATGTTTCACCCATCAATTATTATCAGCTATAATTTCTAATATAATTAAGGTTATGTTCAGTCCTGTATTTAAAAATCAGGCTTCATAAAATCATTCTTGGTGACAATATTCTTATTGAATGATTTAAAAATAATAATAATAGATAATCCTTTTAATAGCTTTTTCCCCCCATGGGAACAACAGTGCATGGGACAGAATTAAATTGTACTTGCTCCTCACAGAGCAACAAGGCAAGTAACTGGGATCCTAGGGACATTATGTTCCACTGATGGGGTAATTTTCCCCTAAATACCTCTCCCTTTTTTCTGAATGTCCCACCATATCATTTCTGAATAAATTATCAATAGAATTTCCTCTGAGGAAACAGCAATATCTATCAGATCTCTGAAAACATGGCCTGAGCAGGGTGATAGCAGCTGCTCTGGGTGTGTTCTCGGAGCAATGTAATTATAATTGATGGTTGTCATGTCTTTCAGATGTCCTCATGGAATATTTCCATTCTCCTTTAACCTCTTTTCATTTCTCCTTTCTCTCTCCAGAACATTTGCTTTTTGCAGTGTCTTACTTTCTATTTCTTCTGAATTTTATACCTCTTATTTTTCTACCTCCCCCAAAAGTCTAATTATATTAATATGGGAAATTTAAGAACTACAAATGGAGTTAGAAAATAAATAAACGAAAATAGCCCTTTTAGATGGCATATTTGATTTAGAAATATTCTATAATAATATGCAGTATATTAATTACTATAATTATGTTGTTTGGATCCATTCAAATATGTATAAAATGTGTGAATTACTCTACTTGAACTAATATTCTCTACAGGGAAATTAGTCAATTAGTAAAAAATTATTAATCAAATTTTCTTTACTATCTGAGTAGCAGTTTAGTCCAACCATCTGCTATTGATTCAGCTAATGTAAATTTAACTTTTATATAAGACGTAAATAATTATTAAGTATTCTTAAATTTGAAATGAAGATTATTAAAAAAGACAGAAATATAGAGACTGAAAAAAAGAATAAAACAATGTGGATAAAATTTCTAAAGGTAAAATATTGTTAAAGTAGTATATTTTATCATTTTGAAATCACAGAAGACTAAACTCTACCACTGTATGTTTTGGGGAAGTAGAGATGTTTTGAAGCTCTTTGAATTCAGTTGATGAAGTGTAGATATTTCTGAAAACCTCCCATTGGTTTGTATAGAATTGGATGCTGACATGTTTGCCTTTAAACCCTTATCTGACCCACTTAGCATACATACATAGAACTACACACACACACACACACACAAAGAGCATGGTGTCCCATTTTAACGTTATAACATGAGTCCATTACCTGAATTAATAAAAACAAAGATAGAATTGAACACATCAATTTTTTTTTTTTAGATTATAAGTAATTCATCTGTTTTTCTGGAAAGTACTGCACACTTCCTGAAATTTCTGTGGCAGAAACTCAGGAATGTAATAGATGACAAATGGATAAAAATTGAAAAGTGAAGGTAAAATGTATTTTGAGAAATATAAAAAATAACAATCTTAATTAACAGGGAAACATCTCTTTGATGTAATCAAGTTCAACTATTCAAATAATTCACCGAAGAATCACTTTAAAATTTCCTTTATCAGGGTTAGTTTTCTCGTGTAGACTCAGATATTCTCCTTAAAAAAGGTTTAACATCAATGTATGTAGTTCATAAGAGTGTTTTCTACTGGTTTAGAATTCACGTATAAATATTTATAGTTTTACAACATTTGGAAAAAGAAATAGGCTTCTGAAGAATGTTCACATCAATTTTTTATAAGAAGGACAGACTTCTAAAATTATTATAGCAAAGATATTCCCCTAGTTTATTTAATAAAGAAGAATGGAGTATAGCTAATTTTTAAAGTATAAAAAGCAACAAATATTACAAAGTTGGAAGCAATTCCAAAAAAAAAGCAGTTAACTTATAAATTTCAAATGAGAAAAATAAATGTATAATTTTGTACTCTAAAAGATGAATTTTTTCTATCATAATCATTAATAAATTGATTATTGAAGTCTTTACACTTTAAAACCTTGATATTCCAGCAAACCATTGCTTTCACTTATAAAAACGACCTAATTACTTTAAAGAGTCTCTTAATTTTTCTATTTAGTAGTTCCAGTTTAGATTACTAAGTTAAAGCCAGTCTTTTACATAAAATTTCCTTAGAGAGGAGGTAGTATTAAAATATGGGATAAGACTCATGTACTTCATAAGTCTAAAGAGTTAGTAGAAACAGGGGCAGGATAAAGTACATTCAAAACATGAAAGGATTGGAAATTATAAAGTGACTTGTAGGGATTTTTAAATCATACTTTGAAAGTGAGTCTTGAGTTAAGAAAAAAATTCAAATTAGTTATCCTATTAGAGATACAGTACAGGATAATACTGGATATAGGGCAAATATTTTATTCATCATATGCTAACTAAAATGTAAAAAGTTGAAATAATATCTCACATGCATGCTTCAAAGATAAATACCAACAAATTTCCATATAGCAAATAGTATAAAATCTACAGCAGTAAGTCAGCCTAGAGGGCTTTTTTCTCTTTCTTTTGTCTGTTACATGACTTCAATAAAATTAGAGTTCTCTGAGCATTTTTTCAAAGTTCATATTTAATAACAGTCTTATAAATGAAGTTTATTTGGCAAGCTCCAAGTCTATAGCCACCTTTGATCATTCAAATTTATACAGTCTTTATTATTCTCACATGTGAGTTGAATCTTACTCTTTACTGAACCAATACAGAAATGTATTAATCCTTTGTAATATAGTCAATAGACCATTTCATTGATGTACATATGTAACTCATATCCTATTAAATAACTCCACTCTTAAATTAATTAGTGTTTCTAATTGACCTTAAGTTCTGATTTGTAGAAGATCAAAGTCAATTAAATGAATATGTTTATTTGTAGACCTTTGACATCTTATCAAAAATAACAATTATATTTTCTTGTAAAGTCCTAAAAGGAAGCAGCTTCAGTGACAAGAGCTAAGAGGTCAATGAAGAGCAAGCAGTGAAGCTTCAGTAATGAAAGTGAGAACAAGGGGCTGCCAGAATCCCTAAATATTTTGCCTGTATATTACTATTAAGAACATGTTCATTTTTAAGATACATTACCTGATATCAATGTATATTTGATGTAAAGTGTTCCTATTTTAAGACTTCATGTGATATATTCTAAAGGTGTTTCTAGAGTATTATTTTGGGAGAATAAGAAAAATTCAAATAATTAAGATAACATGTTTATTAGATGACATGTTGCTTTTTATAAATGGTACATTTCATGCTATTTAGATTAAGCTATGGAGTGCATAAAAATTTAAAATGTTGTTTTCTATCTATACCTTATTTACTTTTGTGCTCTTCCTTGCCTAGTAGATAGCACAGTTTTTTGGCCATTGAAGATGTTTCTAAATACAGATACTTCACAATTACAGTCTGTTTCAGAGACAGGAGAAGGTCATTTATTATAAGTGATCTGAGACGGAGAATTTGTATGGCTATTCTCTGTATCTACATGAGTGGAGACATCTTGGAAAAAAAGAAAACAAAAGCGTCCTGGTAAACTAATTATATACTGGGAGACAACTTTTTTCTAGTTTTTTCTGACTCCAGGGTTCAGAATCTACAAACTATACTTATTTCTCAGACCTTCTAAAAAACCACTAGATCAAAACTGTAAGGTGGAAAGGTATTTCTTTTTGTTTTTCCTACTTCTGTCAACATCACCTATGCAGAAGGGATGGCTCTGGCCTCCTCACTTCTTAAAGTACCCTCACGGTTTCATCTATCAGAAACTTGGAACTACTTGGAGCGCCAGGCCTGAGCTCCTAGAATCAAGTTTCAGCGTTTTCCCTTTTATGCTCAGCTCCCTAGGAAGCTGATTCCTGTAGTTACTGTCTCTGGTTTATGTTACTGTCCCTTATTGTTCTTTCAATCTTCCAAAACATAAGTACACGTTCCCCTCTATTAAATTCTCACTAGTTTAAATAGTTAGTGTGGTTCTTGTTTTCCTAACTGAAACTCAACTGACAGAACTTATGTTAGGACATAAGGTTTCTTAGAATGCTTGACAGAAAACGCATAAATGTGGTTTATTTATTTATTCATTGTATTTTTAAAAATTTAATTACTTAATTTTACACAAAGGAAACACTGAAAATAGTCACAAAGTATGTGCCTCTAGGTTTCATTTGTTACATTCCTGAAATTAAAGGAATTCTCAAAAAAATGAATAAAATCTGGAGACCCCTTGAATTGTACCTTGCGTTGTATCTTGCAGCAGTAGCTAGGTTGTAGATGGGCCTGGGGGACACTGTGGAAGATAATGTCCCAGTCAGGTACGGCTAACAGCATCCTGTGGCTGGTTATGAATATGCTTATCTAAGGTGGTGGATATCACAGAAATTATGCACAGATCCTTTTATGCTCATCAGCTTTCATTAGTGCTTGTGTACTTAAGGTGTGGCCTGAGACAACTCTGAAATAAACATTCATCGCCACCCCAGGCCACAGCTGGGTGCCCCTGTGAGCATCTTCTACATGTATATCAGGGTCAACGAACGTGTTTTTCCTATAAAGGTAAGGACAGTAAATATTTTCTGTTTTGCAGGCAAAGAGGTTATTATGTAATTACTTAAAAGAAAAAGTAAATATCTGCATATTTTATATGACGATAGTAAAAATGTTATGTGCACTCTAATTTCAATTTTTTATAATTTTCACAAGACACAAAACATTATTCATTCAAACATTTAAAAATGGAAAACTCATTCTTAGCTTGCAGGTCAAACAGCCCCAGATGGCCAGCCAGCTCTGACTGCAAGATGCAGTTTACTGACTGCCATTTCTTATTTTTGTTTCACCGTGCCCCCAAAATGTTGCCCTTCCCATGCTTTAATATAGCTCAATAAAACTGCCTATATTGCAGCCAGCATTAAAGAAGAAAACTTGGTTTTAGGGATATTAACGGAATGTTTTACCTAATTTCTACCTTTATATAAATGGCAATCTGTGTGTTATCTATTATTTCTTTAGCTTAATATTATGTCTCAAAGATTTATCTGTTTTGTTCTAATAGCTCTAGAACATTAACTTTAATTTCTACACAATATTCAATTATATGAATATACCACTAATGATTTATCCAATATAGTGTTGATGGTCCATTGGGTTGTTGGCAGTATTGAATTGTTTCAAATACTAATAGTATTCTTGTCCTTCTCAGAACGATTACTTCTTATTCATCTGTCTTCATGTTCCCTGGTTATCCCTTGGTATTGCCATTCTTCCATTAAAAGCATCCAGTGAATTTTTAAAAAATCAAATATTATCTATTTTAATGCTAAAATGCCCTTTTGCTTCTTTTTTATAATTTTTATTTTTCAGCTGAGATTTTCTATCCTTTCACTTCAAGCACATTTTTCGTACTGTATTAAACATATTCAATGTATATTCTTTGTGATAATTCCATCACCTGAGCCATCTTGAGGTTGATCACAATTTCTTTTCTTCTCCTTTAGAATAGTCACGTTTTCCTTGATCTTGTCTTAATCCAAATTTTGGATTGCATCTTCTATGGTAGAGAATACTGATTTTGTTACATTCCTCTGAAAAGTGTTCATGTAACATCAATATGCAATTAATTTGGTTACACCCAAACTGCAATTTCTGTCCCACCTGAAATAATGAAATACTCAGGATGAAAAAATTTTTTAACCTTTTTGCCAAGATTCCCATGTGTGCTATGTATAGATAACTTACAGACCTAGGTAGTTTCCATAACAGAATACAGAGTTTTCGTTCTAAAGTCTCTCTTTGTAGGAGTCTCTTCTCATTCTCCAACACAGGTGATGAATCTTTTATTACAACTTTTGCTCTTTCTTCCTGTGCTGTGAGCATGGCCCACCCTCAGGCCAAATACACAAAAATGGGATTTATCTCTGCCAGTTTCTCTCTCTCTCTCTCTCTTTCTCTCTTTTTTGCAAGTTTCAACTTCCCTTCAACTCTGCCTACTTTTGTTCTTTCTGTAGAGCTCTCAGGTAGTTGTCCCCTGCATTGGTCAAAGCCTATTAATAATACACTGGGATGATCAGCATGTTAGAATTTAAGTCTGGCAAAATGATAGCAAAGTACCACTAAGTCTCTTCTTAATGTAATCTTCTATTTAATACATTATTTGCACTGTAGAATTTGATAATAATCCCTTATTTCTCCAAATTTTTTGCTGTTTTTTATGTTTGTTGTTTTTCTTTTACAATTGTTTTGGGGGTTTTTGATCATTTCTTATAGTTTGTTTTTTGTTCCTAAATTCATATTTTTTTGCTTCTAATAATTTAAAAAGTAATAATTTTATATTATGCCTTAAATACTTCTGGCCTCAAGATTTCTTAGAAAAATGAATATGCTTTTTGTTTTGGTCTAACTCATGGGGCTTTCTTTTTTGTGAGTTTGATACATTTTATTATGTCCATATATTAAACTTTTTCTAAGGAGATCATTTGAACTTGTTTCTGTCACACTTCCTGAACCAGGACCTCTTCAATTTTTCTATGTGAGACTTTTTGAAACTTGAAATTAGAGGACATTTAAATCACGATTAAATAGGAAGAAGGCCAGTGGTTGCAAATTCTCAGAGCTTTTCTGTCTCCACATTCTGAATCTGCCTAAAATTAACAAGTTATCTCATCATCTTCATTGATTGGCTCACAAGCTAGATTTTCTACTACCCCTTCATTGAGTTGTAGACCTGTTATTTTTAAGAGGCCTAGATACTATATTATTTTGATAACAGTGCCTTTAAAACTTTACTAGTTCCTAGTAAAAGCAAATGTCCCCAGAGAAGCCCTGGTTTCCACATTTCCTTACTTTGGTTACAAGTCTCAATCTGCTTAAGTGCCACAATTCATTTTTAAGCAAATTTGCTTCATTTTTTCTACATATAGGTGTTTTATAATGACAATGTTTTTCAGAATACCTAGCTATAGATAGATAGATAGATATATATTTTTTTTTGGTAGTTTTTGGCCGGGGCTGAGTTTGAACTTGTCACCTCCAACATATGGGGCTGCCGCCCTATCCTTCTGAGCCCTAGCAGACCATATTTACAGAAGTGTTATCCTATACTTAAAGAACCCATATGCCGCTGCCTACTATAGGAATTTAATATTTTATTTATTTTCTAAAATTAACATAAAATGACATGAAACTAGAAAAATTATCAACTCTTAATAACTTAATGATTTATTCATATCCAATTGATCACTGCTCCTATTTTTCTTAACTTCCCAGTTTCTTTCAGTAAGTAGAGTCGTCTGCTACTTCCTGAGAACACTGTGTATTCTAGCCATTTTTTTGCCACAAATATCTATAGTTTCACACATTTGCATTTCTTCACTTTATAGCTACAATATTCACTTAGCCACTTGAGCCCTACTTTCATCCTTCCTATCCTGATAAACATTTTATTTAACAGATTATTTTCTTTTCTCTTTGTTTAAATAAAACTCGAAAGTTTCCCCTAAACTCAAAAGGGGAAAAAATAAAGATAAATGAGCCCTATAGATTACAAAAAAAAATATATCAACTAAATTGTAGTGTGGATTCGGATTCAAATTGTAAAAAGAAAATACGAATATTAGGAGACAATCAGAAATTCTAACTACTGGGATTCTATATTAGGAAATATTAATATTTAAGAGGTGATCATAGTATGGTTATTTGAAAAGTAGTTAATTTTAAAAGATTATTTTCACCATGTTCTTGAATAGTCAATCTTTCTATTCTATCTCACTCTATTCTACAATCTCCACTCTTCTGTTTCTGTTCTTGAACTTCCTAGCCTCTCAAGCAACTGTATTCCTCTTTCTCTACCACTGAATTACTCGAGAAAGTAGTTTTCCATTTATTATCATTCCTTCTATTTGAAACTGTATTGACACAGTTTGACCAATGCAGAGTCACTGTTTCTGAGTCCTTAAGCCTTATTCTCATTGTTCTCCCCGTGCTACAAAAGGCCCTGGACTTATCTTACATAAACCACATGCCGTTACTTTTTCTACCTTTGGAAATCTTAGTAATCCAGTTTTTCCTTTTTGTCCTTTTCTAAAGCGTAGACATTCCTCACAATTTCCGATTTAGTCATCAGTTCTTCAATCCCTGTAACTATACTTTAGATCATATATTGATCTCTTCTCATCCCAGGGATCAATATATTACCTCCATGAAATTAGTTCCTACATTTATAACCCAAAGCCCCTTTTTTTCTGGTAATCGCCAAAGGCTTTATTTATTCCTCTCTCATTTAACTTTGCTGTACAAGCAGCTGCCCACTGAAACACCTCTACCTCCACAAAATATTTTTATTCCTACTGTCATCACTTTATTTCACAAAAACATAACCTGTTTAATCTCTTAATTTGTCTATTTGGCTTTCTTGCCTCAATTCATTCTGCGCGTTAAGACTGAGTTACTTTTTCAAGAATATAGCTCTAATCATATCACCTCTGTCTTGCTCAAAAACTTCTTTTTATAGGTCCCAGAGTGTAAAAGTGGATTGGAATAAGAGAATTCTGTACGTTAAGCCTAATTTACCCTCACTTATATGATAATAACTTTGTAAGACTCTGACTACAAAAAAAAAAAAACCAGAAACCTACACAAACCAGCTCAAATAAAGAAGACTCTATTGAAAGGGCACAGGATCTTTAAATAGGACCAAAGCACAGGTACATCTCCTGAAACCTAGATGAGACTTCGTAAACCATCAAAGATTGAGACAATCTCTCAAAGTTTTCTATGCTTCTCAGCAGCACTTGCACTAAATATAGCTTCTTCTGTCCTGATTCCATGTGCTAGTCTGTGAACTCATCTCTACTATCCTACCTAAGTGCCTTTGTTTCTAAATTCTAAGTTTTGAAAGATAAGCTCTGACAGGCAGTGGGCCAACTAATAAGATGACCCCTGGTTGGCTTTATGTACAAAGAAGGAGATGCGAGCTAGGCAGGTAATCAAAATGTGTTACTTTGGCCAGGCTTGGTGGCTCATACCTATAATTCTAGCTCTGCAGGAGGCCAAGGCAGGTGGAGCTCAAGACCAGCCTGAGCAAGAGTGAGACCTTGTTGTTATTAAAAATAGAAAAACTAGCCTGTCTTGATGGCAGGTGCCTGTAGTCCCAGCTACTCAGAAGGCGGAGGCAAGAGGATCACTTGAGCCCATGAGTTTGAGGTTGCTGTGAGATATGATGCCCCTGCACTTTACCCAGGGTGACAGTGAAACTCTGTCTCAACAAAAGTGTGTTGAGAATATGCATGTATTTCTTACTTCTGGGCTGTTGTTCATATTGTACCTTCTAGATGTATTTGCTTCTCTCTACTCCATTTTTCCAAATATACAAACCTCTCATCCTTCAAGCCCCAACACAAATGCTGCATCCACCTTAGAACTTTCCCTGATCATCAACTGAAAGTTATCTCTTTCTCCCACCACAGACAGCCCTTTCTCTGTGTCTCTGCTGTGGCAATCCTCATCTCCCAAATTCAGCTTTTAAAAAAAAGAACCTTTAGTATTCCCTTACAAGGCTTAGGACAATGTGTGGTACTGTTTGTTAAGTGTTTACTGAGTGGCAGATGGCATTGTAGAGGATAATTTAAAGCAGAACTAAATTAAATTTAGAAAACTTCTAAACCTTAAACTGAAGTCTTTGTCTTCTCAGAAAGTATGTCGCTTATTGTCCTAAGCATTCCAACAAAGGAGGAAAAATTATGAGCATTAAAATACATTTAAAACCAATCCAGTCTCACTTTTTTGGTTTTTGTTTTTTTAAAGGAGAATGCATTTATGTCTCAGGTGAGAGGCTCACACAACAGGTTTACTTTTAAGTATAAAAATAAGAATAAACAAACAAAAAACATCCAATTATTCAATGAGAATTCACAATAGACTTAGGGGCTTTTCTCCTGTGTTAAAACTTTCCTTGTATGAATATTATTCTTTGCTTCGTAGCAGCAACACTACCTTCCTTGTATGAATAACATTCTTTGTTTCATAGCAACAACATCATCTTTAGTTAACCATTTTGTTACCCACCCCTAAATAGGACAGTTCATGAATTCTGTTGGATTGCTAACGAGTATGTTACCTTCTACCAAGAAAGAAAATATAAACTGCAGGCCACAAAATAATAGACATATTCCTTACTTTCTACTAGTCTTTTATTCTCTAAATTATATACACTTAATATTCACATTATCTAAGGGAAGAGTTCCTGTGCCAGAAAGGGACTGCAATCTGTTATTAAGTAGGAGTTATAGAGCTATAAAAGTATCTCTGAGTCAAAATGCTAAGATTCATTAAAAGATTAACATGATAGCTGTTATGGCACCCAAAAATGGGGGCAGAAAATTTCTATCTACTTCAAAACAGTTCCTCAGTTCCCTTATAGTGCATAGTTGACAAGCATGCTGGGGTTGGATGGAGTATTCTATTGGCTTTTAAGATTAATCATTCAACATGACTTGTCCTCTGCAAAGTTCATTTTGCTCATTCTGATATTATATCACAAAACTTTCATTCTCATCTAGGTCACTGTCTGGTTTATTAGAGCAGTTTACCTTTCCTAAATATTGTGAATAAAATTTTTGAATTGTACACAGTGACTTATGTTTGTGACCTCTATACTCAAAGACTTTAACTGTGAGACATCTTCAGTATGATTCCTAAAGAAAGATAAGCAAAGATCAAATAATGGTAAGTAGCTGGG
>CAUYQV010176143.1:0-42543 GCA_963574575.1 Galagoides demidoff
ATTTGGAAAGTTCATGGCGAGGTCTAGGGATATAGCTCTGAGTGTAGCCCTCATTCTTTCTGATCCAAAATGGAAAGTAAAGAGGCTCTATTTTCTTTGCACACCTAAATGGTGGAGCCATTTTGCTCTAAATGGTAGAGCAAAAATCTTTGTGAATTTATTTTACATTTGATGTGAAAAATCAAAACAGCTCTGTTTAATCACAAATCCCACCAAAACTAGATATTTCAAGTTATTATTGTTTGTTATCTGTCTTCCCTGCCAGGGAATGGCCATTCAGATGGTCGTTAGCTGAGATGGAAATAGAGGTGGAAGAGCGGATGGGACGAGAAGAGCTGAGTCGTGGTGACTGTACGGTTCATTCTTGTCACAGTTGTATGCCTGACATCCATACAAGGTTAGACCGAGAAAAGCTGATGCGTGAAACTGTCCGCACAGAGGTCATTTGTTGGAGGTTGAAACTAACGAGAATGGGCACAGAGGGAGAATTAAAAGGTCGCCTTGTGGGACACTTTGATTTCAGGGGCAGACGGCAGAAGGTGCTAGAAAGGGAATAAAGACCAGTCTGGGAGGTGGCGACCCAGAGCTGCAGGGAAGGTGACGACGGCTCCATCTGAAACTGTTCTCAGAGCGCATTTCCTATTGTTTAGGGACGAGAGGATGAGGTAGATCATTTGCTGAAATCGAGCAGTATTAGATATAGGAAAGGATTGCTGGGCAGTGAGAGCAGAAGGCTAAAATCAGCTGAAAGTCAAGCAAAGAATGTCTTTACCAAGCAGAGCTGGGTTTAAGGACGTCCCTCAGCCTTGGTGTCCTGGGAGAGGGGAGTCCAAGGAAGGTATCTGTAGGATTTCAGGTCTGACTGGGTGATTATTAGGCAGGTCTTACAAGGCTGGAAGCTGGCTGGGATTGTGCCGAGTTGTGACCCAACCGCTTTGGAACAACGGGCACAGTGACGCTTGCAATGCTTCTGCACTCCATGCAGACTCGGAATTCTGAGAAGTAAAACTTTCCCAGAAGGAGAAGCCAGGCTGTCCGCGCTTGTTCTCGGCACGGTTAGTGTGGGGCAGGGGAGGACAGGCAGCTGTCAGCTAGCACAGCCACAGAAGTTGTTTTAGTCCCTGTCCTTATTCTATAACCTTCTCTGGGGACACTGAGGACAGGGTGATGGAGGAAGGATGTGCAGGAATGATTCAGTGGGAAGCCTCGACATTGTGAGGAACAGTGGTGAAAGAAGGGCCGGGCAGGCCAGCTTGGGGAGGATGCAAAACTGACGTTGGGGAGGAGGGGCGGGAAGGCCGGGCAGAGAACGGGAACATGTCACAGCTTCCATGCCAGGAAGGACTGAGGAGCGAAAAAGGGATTTATCACACTTCTTACCAATTACAACTGTTTCCTTACATTATACTAATATTTATACAGAAGTAAAAGATACTTCCAGTTCCCTGACAGGTAAATTTATTCTCGGTAAAACCAGTTCAAATCTCACGTCTGTGAAGCTTTCCTGACTTTCCAGCATAGCCTGTCTGCTCCGCCCGCACACAGGGGCTCTCTCCAGACCCCTAGGCTGACTCCCAGCCCAGCAGAGCACTCACCTGTGGAAGGGCGGGGAAACTACCCTGCTATTTAAAATCAAAATTCACTGCAGCCACTTCAGGCCCTGAGGGAGTGATGGAATTTTCTCTGTAGAGAAGAAAGCCTTTATTGAACAAAGTAGGCTTCTAGTCCTCTGTTGAAGAAGCCCCCCCCCCCCCCAGAGCATGATCTGGAATGGTCCACAGAAACAAAGACAGAATAAAATTGCTGTACATTCAAAAGAGCAGGGATCTGGGAGAAATGTGAGGCCATGATACATGGGAGGAAAGAGCCCAGGAGCACCCCCAGCCAGCTCCTGGCAGCGCAGGTGGCCTAGGAAACTCTGAAAAGAGAGTGGGCGGGTCCACATCGGATTATGTCCCCTCACCCCAAACCTCACTAGAGCACGTTAATAACCTTTGACTTGCACTAAGGCCCAATGTCTCACAGGAAATGAAGGAAAGGAGGCTGGAGTCCACATCTGGGTCTGTGCACGGTACAGAAAATAGAACAGCCTTGGAAGGTGGGACACAACAAACCAGGTGGACAGTGTCGTCGGGAGTCCAGAGTGAGCTGACCGTCGGGATATAAGCCGGGAGAATCGAAAACAGCAACAGCAGCAAAGCCTTCCTCCGCGGCGGACAGTAAGTATTTGAACAATTTTTTTTTTTTAAGTCCAAGGATGGGGGACTCTAGCTGCCATCTGGGTTATACCGACCGGTCTCCAGCAGCTAACTCAGGGCTCTGCCCTACTAGAAGGAGGCCCTGAGGGTGAGGAAATGTGACCTGAACAGCTCTGTGCCCTCAGTGCCCAGCAGAATACATGACATACAGTGAGTGACAACTATGTATTTGTTAAATAAATGGATAAAAGTTTGCATCTAAAAAACCCAATTCTTCCCTATTAGGACAAGAACATCACATAGTTTAGATCAGATTGTTCCTCGGTGGCATGGGAAAAATATCTAAAAGAGAAAAGGACCGTGGAAACAGCAAATCTTAAATTCCATGTTCAAAGACCCGGAAGAGGAAAGGGACTCACATATTCACATGTGATCTGTGCTCTCCAAAGGCAGGAATAATAAAAATGGAAGTGGAAGGAACACGGCTGTCACCGAGGAGAGAAGTCACTACGGGGAATAACGTCCTGGGAAAGAGGTGTGCGAAGATCACAGGAAAGACAGAGGCTGGCTCAGGTGGACACTCGGCCTCCCGGTACAGAGTTACTGGGGCAATGGATTCTTCCATCATCTCTGCAGGCGGACGGCAGCCTTTCCACCACAGGAAAGCAGAGGGGGAAAGAGCAGACTGCCGTGGTCTAGAACATTCGGCAAGTCTCCGGCAGTGCCCACGGCCTGGTTTCCTGCCCCCACATCAGCACAAGGAAACCAAGACCCCAGAAGAAAGACCATCCTCAAAACTGAGAAGATTGTTGGCCGACCCTCGTGGCATCGTGAAGCCCTGTCGGAATTTTATTTCACTACCCGTCTCTCTGATGAAAAGGTCACCCCCGATACACACTCGCTGGTGTTTTTAATGATAATCTTTTGAAATGTTCAGATAACACTGATGGTATTTTAGAAATTTAAGAATCATTTTGTTAGAGGCGATGTATGATTTTAAAATAATATGTAGCAATTTGAATTTTATACATCTAAGTCACTTTTTCCAAAGTGAGAGAAATAACGCCATTCAGATGGAACCCAAAGGGATAGATCTGGCTGCAGAGAATCAGACGCGTGGGCCACACTGATAGCAGTAAAGCACTCACCCGGGCTCAAGCTAGAAAGACGAATGGTGGCAAGGTTTGGGTTTTCTTTTTTCTTTATGGAATCAAGGCAAGGAAAGGAAGTTCAAAACGATAGAAAGTGCGATGGGCGGCTGAGGGGTGGGCGTGAGGATTACCGCAAGCCAGAAAATTACTCCCTGTAAATATGAACCGTGGTGCCAGCTCTCTTTACATTATGTGGAGAAACAGACTAAATTTAAAAGCCAACAGCTATTTATTGGGATTTTTACCGTTAGAAGTTTTTTATTGTGTCCAGCACGCATAATACATAAAAGCCTGTCGTACAGCCCAGCTTATGATTATACCAGAATATACAGATCTTTATTCTACTTTTCCCAGAAAAATCAACCGTGCTCCCATTTCTCATTTTTGAAAGAGGATTTACAATATTTGACACCAGACCATTTTTGCAAAGTGCTTTTAGAACCTGGGTAAGAAGATTGCTCTCAGATACAAAGCCCTGGAACATTTTTTTTTTCTTTCTTTCCTTATTGTAAAAAACAAGGACTCCATCCAGCCCATCAAGTCATTTTTCAAAGCCAGACAAATCACGTACTTTGCTCCCCTTCATATTTTCCAGAGGATTTCTAGGCAATTTTTCAGAAACTAGTTTTCCTCCACTTTAAATAAAAGACCCTTTCCACACAATCCCCCTCACTCTCACCTCTCACGTCTGAGGAAGAGTTTATAATCCTACCACCTTTGTGCCATCATTACAGGTATTCTAAAGCACACCTAAGTCACAGATTGGAAGCTGTAGGGAAATAAATAAAGAGTGCTGAAAATAGAATAAACAGGGGTGATTTAGTCCCCTGTTTGGCAAGGAAGTGAGCCACCATCACTTGAATTCAGCAGAGGTGCAAAGCCAGGCAACTAAGTGGGGATGCTTGACGGAACAAGAGGGAGGTTTTGGAGCTATCGGACTGGAGATCTCTGGCTCAGGAGCTGCAGGGGCGTGAGGCATCGCATGAGTGACAGGCTTCCTGTGGCTTGTGGAATACACAGTATTTGGCTTTCTCTGGTTAGCTGGGAAGTGGGCAGGGGCCAGCTGTGCCCTGGTCGCTCTGGGCAATTGCTACAGAGGTCATAGTCTGGCTCCCCTGGTGGTTTCCACAGAGCCTGTGGCTCAGAGTCCTGCTGTCAAAGTGGTCTGGACACCGTGTGTTTGTACGTCCACTTCCCAGTTGGCATCTCCGGGGGGGGGGTCTTGCTTGTGAGGGGCTGACCAGTTCTCAGAAGGCTGGAGATGCCAGCCCCCACCATCAGGGACTGTTCCCCACCTCCCCCAGCAGCTGCACGGCAAGACCGTCCTGAGCTTCTGGTTCTCTCATGATGGCGCTCACGGGACTCAAGAGCAGCGAACCCATATAATGACCCCCATGGCAGAAACAAGAACATCCAACAGTCCCATAAGACACATGGAACCAAGAACGTGGTCTAGTTGTCCGACCCGGGCTATATATCACCATAATGAAAAAGCTGCTTGAAAAACAAATTTCTCAGTCCCTCAGAATCAGTCTTAAAGGGATATGTAGCTTTTCTTTATGGTGATATAGGGCCTGTTTTACCTTGTGTGTTTCATTGATGTAAGTGATGACACAGATGCCACCATAACTTCCCAACAAGAAATGTAGAGAAAAGAGACCGGTCACACCATCACGGCTCACACCAGTGCATTGAGACAGATGTGTGTTTCATCTACAGCAGCAGTGACGTCATTAATCATTTCTGCCAAAATGAGCAATAAGCTTCTTACAGCCTACCCTAGCTGCATGATTCCCACAGGTGGGAACACTACTCTGATTGTTTGCATAAACAATGAATCAATAATTTCCCCAGATAGAACCCCTGAGTAATGAAAGGCAGCAGTGTTCTGGAGCGTGTGTCTAAATCAGAATTTCCAGTGTTGGTGATTTATAGAATCAGGGTCTGTGTGTACAGACGAGTCCAGGGATCCTATTACTCCTAAAGTGTCTGTGTGATAGTCTGACGTAAACCGGAGCCGGCATCTTGGGCACAAAGGTGTGGTCTCTAGTGGGGGCCGTGGAAAGCCTGGGAAAGAGAGCAATTCCTGACCTGGGGCCAGAACAAGGCCAACGTTAATTGTGTTACATATTTGGTCTATATTAGTTGCATAGGTGGCAAGTACTTGACCCACCAACTTACGAAATTTGTTAAATTAAGACTCAGAATAACCTGGGGCCTTATCCATAGATTATAGTAACTGGTTCCTTTCCTGGGAAGGAGGAAAGTGGCAAAGTCCCAGGTTGGCTTTTGTGAAGCTAATTGTCTACCTAACCTACGGTAGGTGCAGGTAGGAACACCGTCAGCCATAATTTCCTGTGAGTCCATTTGATGAAACCAGAATTTATCCCAGAGGTTTTATCAGGGGGAATTCCAGCAACCAGTAAGACTGGGGGCCAGTCACTACTCTGCAAAAAGAGAGTACAGGGCTGGAAAAGAATGGCCTGATACCACCCAGGAGGCCACACGAATGGGAGGAAACCAGCATGGAAAACTGGATGTCACCCAGTGAATAAACATCCCGGGGGCTCAGCACTGGCCGTGGGGGGTGGGGGCCTGACCAGTGGGAGCAGCAAGGCACAGGGGCCTCTGCGGCCTCCACACGTGGTCTCAGGCGTAGGCTCACAGCACAGAACAGTGCAGACTGTGTCTCGGTGGGATGTCAAGGAAAGCTCTGATAACAAAGACCACCCAAAGGAGAACAAACAGCGTTTATTCACGGTTGCTACTTGTGTTTGGGAGAGACTCAAAGGCAGATGAGGGAATATGGAAGTTTTATAGTTAAAACATAAAAGGACAGCTTCAGGTATGACTTGCTGGAGGCTGCTGGGGTGGAGAACCCGGAGGAAGCCACACTATAGCAGAAGCGAGGCATCTTACGTGATGGGTGTGGGGAACATACTGCCTTCCCCTGGTTGGCCTTGGGTTGGAAGCAGGAAAAACTGGGCAGGCTCACAGCGACTGACCAGGTCTGGGCTGGCTCCTGCCGAGGCTGCAGGTCAGAGTCCTGTTGTCACAGACGGTGTGGCCACTGCTCCTTTGCGCACTCAGTATCTCAAAGCTAAAGCATCTATTTCCCTGCACAGTCCCCTGTCTTTTCATTAAAAATGTTTTATTGTGACAGGGATATCATATCTGGGCAGAGAAGACATTTCGCTAAGAGCATTAGTCAAAGTGGAAAGAAGGCAGGATTTTCTTTAAGAAAGGTCTTTAAGAGAGATCATCATTGAGATGCTTATATCCAGCTGCTTCCGTAAAAATCAGGGCCGTCAGCCTTTAAGACCCTAAGCCGTCACGGTCATGCAGCACGAGGTTCATCATGTCAAGCTCCCGGATGCTAAATCTCCAGTAAGCTTCTCACAGCCATTCAAACATGAAGCTCTAATAAGCCAAAATTGGGCACAGTCACAGCCAAAAAAAATCAGAATAAGTGATAATTTAGATGAAATATTTTGCCCACAAAGAAATAATTTGCTAATTATTATGTATATCCATAAGTTAAAAAAAAACACCTGCATATCTTTTCAAATGAGCCATTAATCAGAATTTTTACTAATGCTGATTGCTAATGCACCCAACCTCAGTGTCCAAATAAACAGAATTTGTAAACGTGACTTATTGTGCTTAAGGTAACATGACATGCCAATGTGAAATTCCATGTGACTTTGATAATTAGAAGCATAACTAAAGGGGTTTTCACAGAGGTACCTGAGGCCTATTGTATTTGGTGAAAATGTTAAGTCCCATAATTGGGTATGGTATTTCCCCCATGTAACTGCACATTATGCAACAGAATAGATATTTTCTTACTGTGACTACTAATTAAAAACAGGGAAGTAAGGGTGTAGTTGGATTTACACAAAGAATACTTCCCAGCCAAGTAAAAGTAAAAGTTGGGGGCTGGCACATTGGCTCACACTTGCAATCCTAAAACTCTGGGAGGCCAAGGCAGGTGGATTGCCTGAGCTCAGGAGTTTGATACCAGCCTGAGCAAAAGTGAGACCCCTGTCTCTACTATAAATAGAAAAATTAGCCAGGTATGGTGGTGGGTGCCTGTAGTCCCAGCTACTTGGGAAGCTGAGGCAAGAGGATGGCTAGAATTTGAGGTTGCCGTGAGCTATGACACCACAGCATTCTAGCCTAGGGAATAGAAGGAGACTCTGTCTCAAAAATAAACAAATAAAAAATAAAAATTGAACTTGGATAGGCTTGGCACCTGTAGCTCAAGTGGCTAAGGCACCAGCCACACACACCAGAGCTGGTGGGTTCAAATCCAGCCTGTGCCTGCCAAATAACAATGACAACTACAACCAAAAACCACAACTGGGCATTGTGGCGGGCACCTGTAGTCCCAGCTACTTGGGAGGGTGTGGCAAGAGAATCACTTAAGCCCAGGAATTGGAGGTTGTGAGCTATGACGCCATGGCACTCTACCCAGGGTGACAGCTTCAAGCTCTGTCTCAAAAAAAAAAAAAAATTGAACTTGGGTAACTTAAAAATTTCTTTTAGCCCTCAAATTCTGACTGTCAGCTCTCCTTTGTGTGGATTTCATTATGTGCCAGGCTCACAGGCTCAGTTCTGAACACTCTCGAGAATATAATCCTCTGTGATGTGAGGCTGACAGAAGCAGTTACTTGCTGAGTGCCTGCTATGTGCAGGGTCCATTTTCAACTTCTGCCCTTTTAATCCTAAACATACCGTGTTTCCCTGAAAATAAGACACCGTCTTATATTTGTTTTTTCTCAAGAAGACACACTAGGGCTTATTTTCAGGGGATGTCTTATTTTTATTAAGTATAATACAACAATCTACATGTATTCAAATACAGTTAAGTCATCTTCTGGAACCTGACAGGGGGAGTTGACCTTGTGGGTGGGGCTGGCACTGGTGATGTGTGAACTCCTTTCCCCTAGCCGTTCACACATGCGCAATAGGATGCCTGCAACAGCAGTTACCACCTGTGCACCTGTGCAAGTGCAAATGGCTCAGAGAAAGGAGCTGAGGCGGATAAAAGGTATTCCAGTCTCCTTATCACTAAGCACCAAAATGCAGGGCTATCTGCATAGCCACGCCCATCACTAGGTCTTATTATTAGGGTAGGGCTCATATTTAACAAATGCATAGTAGTCCTGCTAGAGCTTATTTTTGGGGTAGGTCTTATTCTCGGGAAACACAGTAATTTGGTAACCTGGGAATTATCATTCTCCTTTTTATAAATAAGAAGTAGAATTCTGGAAATATTAAGCACCTGATAGCAAAATCATTCTCTTTCTGCATACTTTACCAACCTGCTCCTGCTCCAGCAAGCCTAGGGGCTGAAGTCCATGGAGGACAGGCAGGAGGGAGGGCAGGAGGGAGGCCAGGTCAGGCTGTGACCAGGATCTCATCTCCAAGTTCCGGGCTGAGACTAGTCCCTGTAACCATGAGTGGGAAATCCAAAGTCAAATCCAAATCCATCACCTGATGGGTTACAGAGTCAAGAAGCTCAACCTGAAGCTGAGTTGCCAAATTCTAGCAAGTGAAAACTGAAATAGCCAAATTGGAAACATTATTTAACTGGTAATAAAAATCCCAGGTGGCTACAGCCATGGAGTTCAGTGAAGAGGCCCAGAGGAAAGGGAGGTGGCTCCTCAAAGTCCCAGGAGGAGGAATCAGATCACATCACTTATGTGGCAAACGTCAGGTTCTCGAAGCAGCCGTGCTCAGGGAAAGAGTGACGACTTAGGGATCTTCTGAATCATGTCCCTTACAGGATATGTGACTTTGGAGAAAAGCCATTTAACCTCTCTGAGCCTTCATTCCTTCATCTGTAAAGCAGATATAATAAAACAAAAAAGCGCTGTTTTATCCAACCGCAAATGTCACATTTGCTAGCAGTAGCCAGAGTGTCAGGTGCGGCCCCGTCACTGACCTGCAGCAACTTCTGACCCGGCTACTTTGAAACAGGGCCATTGAACAGCCCACTCTGTTGGAGAAAATAAATATAATGGGACCTGGAACGCAGTGGGAATGTGATGGGCAGTGGGTACAGCGCGTGATGCTGGTGTGGTGGTGGGTCTCACACAGAAAGGACGGAATGAAGCAGAGCAGACCTGCTCAGTGAGGGAGCCTCGCTCAGGCTGACAGGCGTTCAGCTGGTTTCTCCTGATTAACTAGACCCAACCCAGGTCAGAGACAAACCTTTCAGCTGCTCTGTGCTTTTGCAAGTTTCAAAACAACAGTGTAGTTCAGCATTTGACTTTGCCCCTGATTTGGGTTCTATGGTGTCTCACTGGAGGAAAAAAAATGCCCAGAAGGGAAAGGGTTAGAATGAGGAAAGAGAGAGATAGACACAGATGCAGGCGGGGTGCACAGCACGGGAGGTGGTGTTAGTCACCCTGGGCTCCAGGACCAAAAAAAAAAAAACAGAGTGAAAAAAAGAACATACCGTGCCTTGAACTTCTTGCAAAAATAATTTAATTAATTATCTTTAAAAATGTTCGTGGCAGACCTCAGATCCTCTCACAGCACACCGGCTGGAAATCACTTCTACAGATGTACGACAGAATAACGTAATATATTTTTTACTTAATAATAATTTCCCCCCAAGTTCAAGTTCAAAAGTCTTGAACTTTTGAGCTGAAGCAATCCACCCATCTCAGCCTCACAGAGTACTAGGATTACCCAAAAATAAAGTATTTTTAAAAATGCATTATGTAAAATAGAATGGCCTTGGGTTTTAAACACAGCTTAGTGTATTTTTTTTTTTATTACCATCAAGGAGAAGAAATAACATAAGGATCTCCAGTTGATTTTAGTTAATTCTTGCCTTTCAGAAAAATTAGGAGGAAGAGGAAGGGAAAGGAGCAGAAGAACGTGAGGCCAGCATCACCAATTTGGGTTCTGGTTTGGGGGTGCACTTATATCAAAAAATAATAGGACAGAATATTTAAAACAGATACTGCTGAGGAATCAAAGACGCATCATTGCCACAGGGACAAAGGACGGCAGGTTCAAGTCTGCACCTTCCTTGCTGGTGGCTTGACCCAGCCCTTCTCAGCAGGAGGGCAGCTTACAGAAGAGAGCCCCAGCTCAGCAGGCCAGCCAGCTACTCCACCAGCTTCACAGCCCAGAGATCACGCTACAGCCTCTGGCTTGAAAAAGCCATTAGCCAAGTAACTTTGAAAACATTAGTGCTTTAATCTGCCTGTTTTCTAAAGAACACTGTAAGCAAAAAATAATATATAAGCCACGATCATCTCTGGGTTCCGAAAGTCACTCGTTTCCCTGTCCCAGGGCATTATGCATGCTCTTGCTTCTGTTCAGAATTCTCTCTGGGCTCCCCAGCTCCATACCCCCAATTCCCACCCTTTGTCTGGTTCATTTCTACTTGAACCCCTAACCAAGCTGAAGGGTCCCTTCACTGGAAAGGCCTATCTGCCTCCCTGACTGAATGAGGTTGCCCGTGTTTCCCCTTCACTTGTCACATTGACAATGAATATCTTTATCTATCTCCCCTACCCCTACCCCCATTCATCCCAATGGCTCCATCCCTTAGACTAAGGTATGGACAGTGAGGACCCTGCCTGCCTTTCTGTGTATACGCCTCTCACAGTGCCTCTCAGGGAAACACTCAAATTAATGTCTGTTGAATGCACGGACAGATAGACAAATGGATGGCATAAATGGTAATCGATTAGCAGAGAGAATCAGAAAAATAACCTGCTAAAAACGCTATATTACTTAAAATTTCACTGGCTTTGATTGAAGGAAAAAAAACCAAATTTCAGTGGCTTAACACACATGCTGGTTGCTTGGTTACACGACAATTCCTAGCAGGTGTTCCCGGCTGAACAGAGAAGTTCTCTCTGCCGCAGTGAGCAGAGCCAGGCTCCTCTGTCTTGGGGAGAAGAGAGGAAGGCAAAGTCCCACACACCTCTCAGAGGTCCCAGCCCGGAAGGGACACAGGTAACTTCCTGTCACACTTCAGACTAATCATTCACTACATCCGAAGGCAAGGAAGGGAGCGCTGAGAAACGGGATCTGTCTGAACACCCTCCTGCCATTGACACCACCACACGTGAGGAGAGTGCAAACTTAGATGGCAGCTAAGCTGTAACTAGCCACAGACACGTAACAAGCCAATTCAGATAACTCAAGGCAAAGCAGCCGCCCCCTTCACTTGTCTGTACATCACTTGCTAACCACACAAACTTGTGACTCATTTGGCCTGGGAAATCACGGCCCTAACAAGGCCTTCCTCATACTGAAGCTTTGAATCATTAGGTGTAATGACCACAATTCCTTGACACTTCTGTATCTTAACTGTTATCTTATAGCTTTATCAAATAGGATATCAAAATTTACAGATAGAAAAATGACCTAAGTGTTTCCCATGCTGCTTTGGCTGCCAATATTCTGTTCCTAATCCCCAAGCCCACCCTTATTTAATTATGACTATTGTAATCTGAGGGAGCATGAATGTGTACCCAGAAATAGCTTTGACATAGTATTTTTTTGTTTGTTTTTTGAGACAGAGTCTCACTCTGTCACCCTGGGCAGAGTGCCGTGGCATCACAGCTCATAGAAACCTCAAATCTTGGGCTCAAGAGATCCTCTTGCCTCAGCCTCCTACATAGCTGGGACAACAGGTGCCTGCCGCCATGCTCAGCTTGTTTTTCTATTTTTAATAGAGATAAGGTCTTGCTCTTACTCAGGTCTTGAACTTTTGAGCTGAAGCAATCTACCCACCTCAGCCTTGCAGAGTGCTCAGATTACCCAGCAATAAAGTATTTTTTAAAATGCATTATATAAAATAGAACAGCATTGGGTTTTAAACAGAGCTTAGTGCATTTTTTTTATTACCGTCAAGGAGAAAAAATAACATAAGGATCTCCAGTTGATTTTAGTTAATTCTCGCCACATCTAAAGAAAAATATTACTAGTTAATCTCTTTTGCTGTTTTTGTAAAACAAATCACCTAATTCATCACAAGTGTAAACCCAAATGACAGATAAACAGAAAAAAATATTGCACATAATAATCAAAACAAGTTCATTGAAGATAATGGTCTCTGTCTGGATATACTATAGGGTAATGAAAATGCCAGTAGCATCATATTTCCCCAGGATAACGTTCTTATGACTTAGAGAGCGAGCTTGAATGGTGATGCTGATGTTATGGTGGTGGCCACTGTGCCGACTATCTCCACTCTCCCGAATAATCAATCTGGCTCCATCTGAGGGCAGTTGATGCTGTGAAGAAACAGTTACTCACGCCTCATCTGGTGACCTCTCCCACCCTGCTGGCCTCAAGGAGTAGACTGATTGCTCTTGTCAGCCAATGGCAAAAGACTTGACCCGGTAATTTATGTGGGCTTGCTTACTCTCCAGACAAGTGACTTGTTACCAATTTAAGGACTAAGTAATTTGGGAGTCAAATTTAGTATGAACGTCACACTGCTATAAGTTTGTTTCCTACCAGGAGTTCTGTTTAGGATAGTATTAACAATGACATTGGTTATAAATTCCATTGCAGTGGCAAGCTGACTTCACTCTCCCCACCCATCCACACACGCACAAAGAAAACCAAAAACAAACAGCTCCAAAATCTTCACCAGCAACAACTCAGAGCTCATATAGGAGGTGGAGACAGTTCCTGGAGCCACAGAGAAGTGGAAACTCCGAGAGACTGCGGCAGAGCCACGTCCACCAGCCCCTCCCCCAGCCTGCCCGCACACAGAAAAGCCCCCCACGTCTGGGTGCTCCACTGGAAAAAGTGAAACTGAGGTAGTTAACCAACTTCCCCAACTTGTTGGGTTCCCCAGCAGGAGACCTGTCCTTGTCTTTACCCACAGGAAGCATCATGACTGCTTGAAAGGAGAAATTTGCAGAGACAAGTGGGGGAAGTGAGACTACCGTCCCCAGCCCTGGACACTGCTCTATGACTCAACCACAGAAGTGCTGACCAGACTGGCTATTTGGCAGCTTGGCTATAGGAGCTGTGTTGTCCAGGTCCCCGGGGCATGGAGCCCTCACCAGCCTCCCACACTACCTAGATAATCCCTTTGAAACCTCCCCATCTGGGGTCAGGCAGTGCTCTGACCATTTCCTACAGCCAAGGTGAACCCAGGATTAAGGTGACAGCTAGATCTGAAAACAGCAACCTAGCAGTGAAGGTTCACTAAGGAAATAAACTCAGAAAAATGGAAGCAAGCCCAACAGAGAAAAGTGCAATAAATAGCTGACCATTCAATGCAAAGACACAGACATAGACCCACAAGAAACAACAGCAAACGGACTGCGACTCTCCCCAAAAGACAAAGTGAAAACCCAGTGAGTGACCCTCACAAGACGGCAATGGGCCTCTCTGACCAAGACTTGAAAACAGAACTTTTACGGAAACTCAGTGATCACCAAGACAACACAAAAAAGCAATTTAGAAATCTATCAGAGAAATTGAGCAAAGAGATTAAAATGATAATAATAAAATCTAATGGCATTCTCGGAACTGAGAAATGTCTTTGCTGAACGGAAGAACTCTTGAGACCAGAGGTTCTCAACAGCGCGTGATGCCAGCAGAAGAAAGAGAGAGCGACCTCAGAGACCAGCTGTCGGAAAAGGCAAGGCCAGAGCATGAAAAATCAAAAGGAGAAGGAATGGGAACTGCCTAAAATGGATCAGCTCATCTCAAAAGACTGAATCTAAGAATTATTGGTGTCTAAGAGGGAGCCGAGCAGAACACGTGCTGAACACAGTGGTCTGGTGTCTACCCTGTGCCAGACACCATGGGGGAGGGGGCCTCACAGGCAGGTGCCCCTCCCACCGGGACCACGTGCTCAGAGCAGGGGCCTTTACATGAGGAAAAGGCTGCTCTGGGCAGCTAGAACAGAGGATGTCCTCAGCCACGCTATATAGGTAGAACAGAGGATGTCCTCAGCAACGCTATACGGCTAGAACAGAGGATGTCCTCAGCCACACTATACACCTAGAACAGAGGGTGTCCTCAGCCATGCTACACGGCTAGAACAGAGGGTGTCCTCAGCCGTGCTACACGCCTAGAACAGAGGAAGTCCTCAGCAACGCTATGCAGTGTCTCTCTAAACCAGAAGTCTCAAAATGGGTTCACAGACTCCTAGGAACCCCCAGATACTTTTTTTTCCAAAAGTCAACATTATCTCTATAATATTGCCCAGATATTACATATTACCCTTATTTTTTGTGTTTTAACTTTTGAATTGATGCTACAAAGGCAGTTATTGATAAAATGTGTGGTACCTTAGCACAAAAGGAGGAAGGGGCACCAGCTATGCCAGCAGGCCCTGTGTTATCACCACTCGTGTTCAACTTAAAGGGGAACAAAAGCAGTTTTTACTTGATGAAGCAGTAAAAAGCATTAATTTTTATAAAATTAACACATTTTGTAAATGTCAACACACCTTTTTTTCATGCTGTATGTAAATAAATGAGAAGTCTGCACAGAAGTGCTAATCGGGGTGGCTATTTGCCATATACCAGAGTAAGACGGTCTTAAGTACGTGCACTTGTGGGATGATTTGAGTTGCAAACTTACTGTGGTTATTTAACTTGAGTATTTGTGAGACATTTTCTCCACAAAGTTAA
Organism: Galagoides demidoff; assembly: GCA_963574575.1. NCBI lineage: Eukaryota > Metazoa > Chordata > Mammalia > Primates > Galagidae > Galagoides > Galagoides demidoff. The sequence goes on from CAUYQV010176143.1 coordinate 14,989, forward strand.
CTTGTCGTATCTTCCCCCAAATGACATCGTTTGGTGCCAATTGTGAGAATCAAGCTTTCAGGAAATAAATACAAATTTGGTAAACTTGTAACCTTCACTATTAGATTGACAACTTCTAGGGCTTAGAGGCTGATAATACAGATGAAGATATTAACAATTTTTTTATATTATGTGATGAAATGTGTTAAATTTGGATAATCTTCCTAACTCTGTGAACCAATTATTTCTGTTTCCAGTGCATGATGTTACAAAATCATGTATGAATAAAAGATATATTCATCACACAAGATAGACCGAAGGATTTTAATGTGACAGAATATGAAAATTACATCGTTAAGCTTTCAGATTCCACATGGATGCTAACTGAATACTGATTGGTACAGCATAAAAGAAGAAAAATCATAATTATCTGAAGAGGATCTTAAAATGCTCCACCTATATAAAAAACACCTTTGGGGACTCTTAATAAGTTTTAAGTGTGTAAAGGAATCCTAAGACCAAAACATTTGAGAAATATTACTCTAAACTCTACACACGTAGACATCTGGACACTAGTTGCTCATCATGCCTTGGAGTAGGAAAGAATCTAATTCTTCCAAATATCACAATGATGTGTGGCACAATTTTACTATTAATAACAATGCTTCATCATCATCATAATCATTTTTGCCAAAAATGACAGCAAACATTTGTCAAGAGTCTATTCCATCTAGGCCCAATTCTGAATCTTTTCCGTGCATTCAACTCTTAAAACCACTCTTCTAAGTAAGGTATTATTATCACCATTCCCATCTCACGGGTGGGGAGAGGGAGGGTGAGAGAGGTTAAGGAACTTGCTTCAGTAGGTGGGCTCTGCAAGTTTCAGGCTTTCAGCTGTTACACAGTTCTGTCAGTCAAGAAAGGCTCCCCTCACTGCTCTTTACTTTTACAGAGTGTCTCCAGAGGCAAGGCAGCAACTCTGGGTCCATCTGCTGTAGCTGCACTGCTCGTTATGATAGCTACTAGCCGCCTTTGGCTCTGGAGCACTGCAAAGGAGATGAATCGATGCCTGAATTGAGATGATCTACAGGTGTAAAGTAGGCACTGGGATGTGAAGATTTGTAATGAAGAAAAAAATAAAATATCTCATGAATATTTTTATGCAATAAATGTAAATGATAAATATTTTAGATATCTCATGAATATTTTTATGCAATAAATGTAAATGATAAATATTTTAGATATGTATGCATATATGAGGTTAAATAAAGCATATTAGTAAAATTAGTTCCGCTTCTTTCTTATTCCTCTTTTAAAATTTAAAAATTTCTGTGTGGATTGAATTATATTTCTGTTAGTGCTAATCTAACAGTATCTGGTGAATTAAATTTTACACCAGTTTAAATAAGAGGTTTCACTGTGTATCACCTCCAAGAAGTTAGTTTCTTCCTTCTTAAAATATTTTAGGGGCTTTGTCTTTAATTAAAATAAAAATTACTGGCATATGATTTATTATCCTCAAGGATCTCATGCAGCTTCTAATAATGTCCTTTAAGTCAGGAGAACAGGCATGCTTCATCACAGCCTTTTAAAACATCCCAGCTCAAGAAAATATTTCTTAATTAAGTTTTGAATTTACCCTTTTGCACATATTGCCTTTAATTTTTGCCATTAATATTAAAATTGAGGGAATTAGAGTTAGGAACAGAGGAGTGAAGAGGTGTGGAGAAGTGTGGCCGACCCACAGCACATGCTGTGCAGAGAAGCTTGGGGAAGGGGAGATGAGGCCAAGACAAGAGACCCGGGACTGAGCTCTGCCCTGCTGCCCTCGGGGGCGGGGCTGTCAGAGCCAGTTTAGCTCTTTCCACTGCAGGAGCGAGACACCAAGGGCAGTGCCCAAGGCACACATTTACATGTGCCAAGAAATAGCCACCACAGGTATTAATGTTTTCCCCTTGGATTTTAGACCCCAAAATGTTTTCACGCACCCTACAGTTTCTCCTTTACTAATGGCTGACATTTGCTGGCACTTAGACCATGCCAATCCTCTCACGTGTATAATCCATTGGATCCTCCCGACAACACCAGGAAGAGACTATCGGACACCTGCACCACCGCTGTATTTAAAACACACATGACCTGGGAGCACGTAGCCTCTCACTCCACAGGCTCCTAGCTACAGAGGAATCTGGCTCAGAAGAAAACAGACCGCAAGTCTCACTCATACCTTATCTGGATGCTTCTTAGATGAGATTAAAAATTATTAGTGTGATACTATAATAAATTAAGGCTTTTGATGCTGTTGGGATGGAGCAAATATATCTCACACAGGAAAAGACATTAATTTGGGGAGAACAGGGTGAAATGTTATGGACTGATTGTGCTCCCCTCAAGGTCATATGTTGAAGCCCCAATGTGACTGTATTTGAATTAGGACCTTTAAAGGACGTAATGAAGATCGAATGAAGTTGTATGAATGGGACCCCAATCCAACAGGGCTGGTATGCTCACAAGAAGAGGAAGAGGTGCCAGAGACGTACATACACCTGAAAAAGGCCGTCTGAGAAGGCATCAGTCGGCAAGACAAGCAGAGCCGATACCAGGACCAGCATAGCTGGCACCTGGGTCTTAGAAAGCCAGCCTCCAGAACTCTGGGGAAACGATTTCTGTGGATGGTGGCTTTGTGTTATGGCAGCCCAGGGACACTAACACGGAAACTAAGGAATCACAGTGCCAGGTAACTAGAGCCGGATGGCAGAGGGAACTAAGACCTCTGACCCCCGCACACACAGCCTCACCCAACTCTCACAGCTGGGTTATTCTCTGTCTCCTAAGCCAGGAAGAGCACAGCAGTCCAGAAACAACACTTCTATATTATCTAATGTATATTATCTAAAATTACATATAAAGTATAGTAAATTCAGCACGTCAAAAACTAGGTCAGCCAATTTTTGGTAAGTTGTTAAAACTCCACAACACTAGAAATTTCTTTTAACAATGAATTAGAACATGATTAAAAAGAGATTTTTTTAAAAAGAGTGGAAGTCAGTAAAAGGCAGATTTATGTTAGATTTTATCCCAGTGAAGTATTATAAAAGAACCAAGAGAATTCTATTTTAAAAAAATGGTTTTTGCTAAAAGGCATAATAAAAGAACAATGGACAAATTCTGTCCCTGACTTCAGGAGGCAAGCAAGGTCCTCTGGGTTCCACCTCACAGCACTGTTAGTCCCCCCACAGTTAAACTCTTCTTGTTCAAGCACGTCTTGGTCTTGCTTTCTTACTCTGGAAAATTTAGATAATAATAGTATTTCAGGGGAGCAAAGATAATCTTCTCTCTGCCTTTTTGATGTCTTAGCTGGAACTCCCTGTAACAAAAGATGGATTAACAAGAGAAAACAAACCGGAGTCTGTGAAGGTGTAGATTTCATACATGTGTAAGGGAATGACTTAGTACACGCGGAATGACTGGTTTGCAAAGAGGTGGCCTGGAACGCAGACTTAATTACTATCTGTAGTTGAAATAAAGAAGAGTCTTAGGGGCCAGTTCTGAGGAAGGTACCAGAAAAACCTGGCGAGTGAGAATAAAGTCTGTTACACAGACTTAAGACAGTGCCTCCGCATCGATGCGCCTTCAGCAGGTAGAGCTGCCCCTCTCCTCCCAGGACTGAGAGGGAGACACCCTTACGAACAGAGTTCCTGTACAGGCCCATATTCCCCTTACAAAAAAAAATGGAACCTGTACTCTATTTTCAGAGCTTCTCCTCCAGTTTCCGTTTCTCAAGATAATCATTATACCAAAAAGGTGTGTTTGGGGGTGGCATACTGGTCTCTCTCAGTATCTAACACATAAAGAATAAACCATATATGTTTATGAATATGTACAAAATGCTTGGAACCAGGCGTGGTCACACCTGTAATCCCAGCACTCTGGGAGCTGAGACAGGTGGATCCCTTGAGCTCAGGAGTTCAAGACCAGCTTGAGCAAGAGTGAGACTTGTCTCTGCTAAAAACAGAAAAACTAGCTGGGCATTGTGGTGGACACCTATAGTCCCAGCTACTTGGGAGGCTGAGGAAGGTGGATTGCTCTAGCCCAAGAGTTTGAAGTTGCTATAGGCTATGACGCCATGGCATGTGTCTACTGAGGGCAACTGAGTAAGACTCTGCCTCAAAAAAATAAAAATAAACAAATAAAATGCTTGGAACAGTTAATAAATGTTGGTGTGCATTATTATTTGTAGCATTGAAAATAAAATTTATTGCACATATTTTCACTCAATGTTTGACTTTCTGCTCCTGGAAGGAAAGCTTCCAGGTGGCAGAGGCAATTCACCACTGGGGCGCACATCACATCTGTTTTCTACGTCATCCCACAAGGAAGAAGCTGAGGCACAGAATATAAAGAGTTTACCTGAGCCAAGGGGAGGACAGCCTGGGAGACTCAGGTCCAAGTCATCTTAGACAAGTGCTCCACTTTACCCTGGTTTGGGGCAATTAATTTAGGAGATTAACTTTTGAATTACAAATGTTATTTTGGGTCATGGATTATGTCAGTTGTTGTTTATTATGGGTCATGGGTTATGGCAATTACTGTTATTTAAGATAAAGGTTAGCACAGTTCTTACTTTTAACTTTTATGTACCAAACTGTGATTTTGGAAATAGGATCACAGAACAACTTGGAGAGCTACTCTCACTGCTGTCCGGACTCGCTGGCCTTCTGTCTGTCAAAGTTTGGTGGACCTGTCTCTGTTCTCTGCATATTAGCTGATAGTGACAGGCAGCTGGACCCTCTCTGTCCAGTAAAAGAAGGAAGATGTCATTGCTTTACCATTTTAATGTCTCTCTGATAATTTAAGGGACTCACCTCCTTAGATAAAAGTTCTTCCCCCTTCTTAACCTGCTATCCCGTCGCCCTTGGGTCTGGGCACAGGAAGTGACTGCGCTTGCTTTCCTGAAGTTGGGCAGAGTCACTGACTTGTCTTAGCCGATGTAACATGAACAGAAGTGGCACTTTGGGGAGGAAGATTTAAATACTTCCCTCTCCACTCCTCTTTCCCTTACCTCAGCGAATGTGAAAGCAGGTTTGGAGATGGAGGTGCCATGCTGAGTCCTGACAGAAGACACGTGCTCTGAAGGGTAGCCAGGATCAACAGCAGACTTCAAGAAGCAAGAGATAGACTATTATTGTCTAGAACGGGGAGACTTGGGGCTGGTTATTGCAGCAGCACAGCCTGGCCTGCCGTGGCTCACACCACCATTACACCCCCACAGCCTGGAATAAGGTCTGGCGTATAATAAGTGATTAAATGTGTTTTGACTAAATCACTAAATTAAAGAGTTCTCATGACCATCTAAAATGAATTATTTTCGTTAAAGAAATTATTTCAACTTGACTTTATGTGCAATAAAAAGCATCAGAAAATTTTACTGATTAGTAGGTAGGATCACAATCCTTTGAGTACCACACCAACATCTTAGATATCAAAATTTGAGTAGTCTCATGCTTTGCACTCCAGAAAGTCTCCACTAAAGTTTTGGTGAATTTGAGTTGAATACGTTTTTCTGTGAAGTGGTCTTCCAAAACCTTTATTTTTACCACAGAGCCACTTACTTAAATCTCCCTATTTAAGGGCACCAGAGCCTTATAGCATGTTCCTGCAAAACCACATCTGTACGTGGTTCCTGCCTCCATGACAGTCAATACCCAGATGCAGAAATTCTTCATAATCGTGCAGAGTATGCTGAAAACTGCAAAGATCTCCAAGTGAAAGGCATTCAGAGAACATTTGACAGATTTTGCAGTTTCTCTGGCCAGGGAAGATGAAAGGGGATGGGCACTTGCTTACGGTGTGTTTTTTTTTTTGTTGTTGTTGTTGTTGTTGTTTCTCATTCGAACAGGAATTAATAGATTTACCAAGGCAAAGGGAAAAAAATATGATCCCAATTTATTCCGGTTGCAGAAGTGTGAGCAAAATCTACAGGGGCCAGGCAAAGGGGTTGATCTCACCAGGGACCAAGTCCCAAGGCTTGATGTTGTCAGTTTCTAGTGTATGAGGCAGAAATGAAAAAAAGGAGCTCCTGGTATATGAAAATGGAGGGGGGGACGACCTGTTCTTTAGAGCTAATAATTGTACCATGCAAATGCAAATAAATTCTTTAGGTTGTGGACTCCTGGGCAGTGATGGGCAATGGGAGGGACTTGGCATCTGGTTTGCCTGAGGCTGGGAGCTGAGCAAATCTAAAGTGCAGCAAGATGGGAAGGAATTAAGCAAAAGGTCGACTTTGATCGGCCAGCTTTGGAGAAGTTTGGGCACCTAGAACCAGCCAGGTACTAGGCAGGCCTCTTATCACCACTTGCTAGCCATGGGACCTTTGCTTCCATTTCCTCTCCCTGAAAATGGGGCTGTCCCAGTGCCCGGGGCAGCAGGTCTCTGGGAGAGCTGAAGGAGACCTGCTTTAGTCTCCTTTAAAGGAGGCTCACGGCCAAGGCTCAGGGAATTTGTCATTATGGCTCAGCCTTGGTTATTATGGGCCTGGTGCACAAACTATTCTTTCCAGCTAGGTGACATTGAGTATATTATTTTCTCTGTGACTTTGTTTTCTCATATGTAAAATGGAATAATAATGATTCTGTGTCATGGGGTCGTTAGAAGGAGTCAAGATACAGCCCTTAGGCCCGAGCAGGGCTCGGTTATCCCCTTATCAACGTTCAGCAGCGTTACCTGGCATTAGTATTATTTCTTTTGGCAAGAAGCTGAACAGGGCGGCAGACAGCCTGGCTCAGGCACCGGGAAGTACAGTGGGGTCGGATGTGGGTGAGAGTTCAGAGTGCACGCTGGAAAGTTCGGACAAATGAAGGAAAAGGTCCTCATGCTTGGAAGATGTGCTGGCTCTCCGCAGGGACAAGTACGATAGCATACGGCCACCTCTGTAAAGACTGCAAGTTATGGAAGAAAAGCTGAGATCTACTCCTGAGGACAGACATGGGCTCACACTTGTGCTTCCCTGGTTTCCAGCGCGGAGGGAGCCGCAGCTAACGTTTGCGGAGCCCGAGGACCCGGTCCCGCGTCCTGACTGTCCAGCAGAGGCCGCTCTGGGCCGGGGCTCTCGGGACCCAAGCAAGAGAGGGAGGCCGGGGGGTGGCCTGTGGGCCGCGGGGCCGGGTGGGAGGGGTTTGGCGGCCGCGGCGGAGGCGGCCCCGGGCTCCGGCGGCGGGGATGGAGCAGAAGCCCGCCGCGCAGCACAGGGCCCGCAGCTGACCACGCCGCCTCCGCTCGCCGCCTGCCCCCGGGCCGCGCGCGTCTCCAGCTTCCACCGCAGCCTGCCGGGCGCAGCAGGAGCCGCCGCGCCCACTGCGTCCTCTCATCTGCTAACTCCCAGCCGCCCGCTCCGGGTACTCCAGTGCCTGGATACCATGGTGTGCAAGACCCTCTTCGCTCTTTGCATCTTCACGGCAGGTACTTGGCAAGATCCTCTAGGAGGAGCAGGGCTTGGGGCGGGCCGGGTGGCCAGCGCCGGGGCCGAGGCCGAAGCTGAGAGATGGGGACCTAAGTGGCCGCGAGCCTCAGGGGTGAGCGCAGGTGCGCGCGCGCTCAGATTTGGGGTGATCGACGCCTGTGGCGATCCCGAGAGGTACGGAGGGAGGGCACGACAGCGTCCTTCGTGCCGCAGCCTGCGCCCGCACCAACTCCGGCCTTTGGGAACAGGTGGCTGGCCGCGCTGTGCAGTCGAACCCGGAGCGGCCAACACAGATCGCTCCTGGAGGCTTTCTGATCTTCACCAGGGTCTCGCAATGCACCCTGCCAGAGTCTGTGACCTGATCTCTTGTCGAGGTTCGACCCCCGAGGGGACGAAAAGCCGAGGAAAGTGGGCGGGCGGGGTGTAGCGTCTTGGAAAGCTTAAGCCGTAGCTGCGCGCCCGGAGGGGCTGGTTTGCGTTCCCGAGACTTGGCGGCCTCTGTCCCCGGCTCCTGACGCTCGCAGCCTTAGCGGCAGCGCCCCGACTTCAGTCAAGATCGGGGTCACCGCTGGCATTTGCAGGTCTACCTTGTGGCCTGGAGCCTTCCTCAGACGCGTTCCAGGGTAGAAACTATTAACTTGACTGAAACTAGTATCCTTCCCCCTCCCCCCTCCAGACGGTTCCCCAGGCGCGTCTAGCAGGTCTCGACCGCAGGCAGCGGCGACCTCTGGCAGTGGGCCTGGGGGGACGCGAGCAGACGGATGACCGAGCTGCACTCGATAGGGGCGGAGGAGAGATTCACTAACAGACTTTGAGTCTGGATTTCGGGTCCTGTGTTTTTCGGGAAAAATGTCGCCCGATAAGGGGCAACTGGCTGTGGATAAGGCACTGGTAGAAAACAGTAGCCTGAGAGCGCAGCCACCGGCGTGTCTAGTTAAGAATGACCCTCAGTTACACACAGCTGATTCCGCTAGTGCGTTAGTCCAGCTACGTCCCCCTCTGGGTGACTTGGGTTTCTGTGAGGGCAGTCAGGTCATTTCAGCACCTTGTGAAGAAGCTGGCGGTTTCCTGGCAGCTCACACAGAATAAAACGGTGTTAAGGGAAAGTTTCTCAGCTTAAGGCTTCAGAGTGGTATTTCTGTAATTGCTGAACGTCTGAGGAACTCGCATGTCGCCCTGAGGTTTCCGCGCGGTTTGGAGACGGTGGGCAGATGGCTCCGAGCTCTACCTGCGGCCGGCTCGGCAGGTGCGCGCAGAGCTCGGCCACGGGGCGCTGGGCCGGGCAGAGGACGCGGGCTGGGACAGGTGTCACCGACACCGAGCCCATAATTCCTGAGATCCTCCAAACTAGAGGTGCTCACGGAATGACACGGACGCCACCTTTACTTCTCCGCACTAAAAGTCTTTTCATGAGGCTCCGAACAGCTCGAGTGAGCCAGCAGAGCCACGGGTTTGCTTCCTGATGTGACGTGTGGCTGGTCTGATCTACGTACTTTATTTTTTGAACAGCTCTGGCAGTGGGCAAAACCCCCGGATTAACCATAGTAAGCTGTGAGTTGCAGCGTCCCTCCGCCTCCCAGCCTGGAAGCTTAAAGTTTTCTGGTTTTGTCTTTGTACTTTGGATCCAGTCTTACTGGTCAGCCCCAATATTCCATTCCGGGAGAAGAAATATCGCCCTTGGCCACTGCCAGAGTGGGCAGGCTGGTGAGTGGGGGGCCGGCAGAGCAGAGCAGCCCCATCCCGGAACCAGACGCGGTGTCCGGATCGGGTCGAGCGAAGGTGTCACACCCAGCCCGGCAGTTCCCGGCCCCCGGCGCGCCGACTGCTCCCCTAGCGGTTTCCAGGCGCACGTCCCAAGCAGGGGCCGAAGCCAGGGGCGGCTCCATCCTTCCCTCTGAGGTTCCTGCCTCATCGGAGACCTCTTTAAGGCCAGTGTCTTGTCAGTGAATTGTCAGCAAAATAACATTTTAAAAATTGGCATAAATACTCCTGAGGTTCTTTGCACCCCAAGGTGCTTTCAGAATCTGAAATATCATTTACAAAGAAAAAAATAGATGTGTTTGTAAAGAGAGGAGGGCCCTTGAAATAAACATGGCACAGCGTGTTTTTACAGCTCATCTGGACCTCCCCAGCGAAGCTCTGCTCCCCCAGACGCACTTCCTCTGCTTTTTTCTTCCCTCTTCTCCCCTCTAGCTTTAGAGACTTCAAAAAATTTTCTGCAAAACCCTCAGGTAATATACTTTCTTGAGCCAGGACTTGGGCAAGGGCCTATTTTTGTAGCTTAACTAATCCTTTTTAAAAGAGAGAGACAGAGACAGAGAGATATATATAGCATTTCCTCCTGAACGTATGTGTGCATTATCAACAATCCAGCCAGGATAGAGCTCTGCATTTAGTCACTTGTGTTTTTAAAAAGAGGAAGAGAGACCTTAGCCTTCAGTTCTCTCAAGGTTGATTACAGCAGAGCAGCACGGCTATTTTTGTTTTGTCTACAAAATGACATGGAAGGTACCGTTGCTTTCTCCTCAAACATCTCTTATGCCCGTACGAGGTGTATAAAAGTACTGCCTCCAAATTAAAATACAAGCTGGAACCTCAAAGTCTTCCCTAGAACCAAGACCAGAGACAGGATGGCAGGCCCCTGGGTGGCTTCCACCTTTATTCCTCCCCTAGTCCCCTCTGGATTCTCTTCCTTTATTCCCCCCACCACCACTGCCCTCAGATGCCCTCACTGAGACCTCTGAGATACAGTGCAACTTTCTAGAGGCTGTTCCCAAACACTCTAGGGGGACAGAGGGAAGCACAGTAGCTAAGAAAAACACAAACCCCGTGACCCTACTCTCCTGCCCTGGACCCACCCTGTCTGCCGGGGCTCCCTCAGGAAGGGCACCTCCCACCCCATCACCCAGGTACTCTGTCACACTTACTCATCACTTGGGTCACTTGGTGACCAAAACCAGGACAGCCACCCAGCTAGGGGTCTTGTTTGTATTAAGTGTGGCAGATAACCTCTTGTCCAGGTAACATACAGAATGTCCTTGTCATTGAAGGGAGACCCCACCCTCCACATTTTCAGCTCTGGGTCTGCTACAGGGCCCCATGTATATCAGTTCAGTAGCCTTATCACAAATATATTAAAGTAAACCAAAAATGCACACACATTTACAGGAACATGAAAATTACCTATGGTTGGTTAGGGGTGGTATCTTGAAGAGTTGTTTGTATCCCTTTAGCCTGATTAACTCCAGTGTCCTAAAACCTGCAGTTACGGTCAAAGTGGGGACTCTGCCTCATGGAAACTGAGAAGGTGGATGGGCACTCTTCATTGTAATCGGATGCATTCACAGGGGCAGGGTTTCCTGGTAGCAGGGCACACGGTCTGCAGCTAGATTGCCTAGGTACAAATCTAAGCTTGACTACCTACTAACTCTGTGATTTACAGCAAATGCCTGAACCACTCTGTGTTTCTTCTCTACAAAATTGGGAGAACCAAACCTCAGAAGATTATCAAAAGTGTTAAGTGACTGGCCACATCTACAGGCTTATGGCGCCAGGACTCAGGGAGTGCCCAGTACATGCTAGCTGGTGGTGGTGGTGTTCTCGCTGACAACGTTCGCTATATTCTGTACCCGAACCTTTCCAAAAGCAGAGCTTACGTGTCTATCCTCGGACTAGGTAAATCAAAGATCTCAACTAATACTTCCGTAAAGGGCCAGCTGTTGCAGCAAACCCAGTGTGCAAATTAAGGAAATATCCAGCAGAGCTGACTAAATGTCTGATTTGAAAAGGTTAATGATATGTCAGCTCAGACTTAGCACAACCATCCCAACAATGCTCAGGAGCCAATAGAAGTCACATCTCACCAAGGACCTTTATTTCTTCCACAGAGACTTTTGCAAACTGATGTGTTTCTAAACCCCAACTCAGCTAAAATTTCAAAGTCTCCAGAGCCCCAGATTTGAGATAATTTGGATCAACAACTTAGGACAAGACAGATCATTTTGTCTGGAAGCTCCAGGACATCATCCTTCAGCACCCAGAAGAGTCAGTAATCGCCAGATCTCTAACTTAACGCTGCACTGAGCTCACCCAAATCGTGCTTGTGCCTTTGTGAGAACAGTCCTGGCCGAGTATTTACACGACTTAAACACACTTTCTTAAGCAATGGTTTTCCCTCAGAGGCTGTAGAACCTCACTGGGAACAATGGACAGGAACATTTTTAGAGTGTCTCCAAAATGGACTGGCTGTCTTAACACCAAAATGAAAAAATCCTGCAACAGTAGTTACAACGGTTTGCTTCCTTTTGGAATTATCTGATATTAAAATTGGATGTGTTAGTTTAGAAACCAAACCTATTTGCCTTGCTCATGAGATATCAAATGAAGCAGTTGTTTGGAAAATTAATGTTTCATGGAGAAGATGATGACAGTTCTAAAAAGAGGTGGGCAGATAGTGGCAGCCTCATTCAGTTACTGCTGCCGACTTGGAGACGCAGGGGTTATAGATCCTCCTCTGGTTAAATGCAGGCTGACTGCAGAGACAGGCTGATTTCTGTGTGTAGTAATCAGGTATCTTTTTTTAGTTACGCTTGAATTATTTTAACGATGAGGACTGATGTAACATCCAATTTTTGTTGTGTGGATCCTTAAATGTTCCTCACAGTTCTTTACACCAGAATAGCCCGTTTCTTTCACCTGATTTAGCATTGTTTATACACCTTAAGACCTTTGCCATTTTATAAGTAACAGAAATCATTAAAGCAAGATACACAATTATAGAATTTTTCCCTATGTGCTTTCCCTGGCAGCAGGCTGGTGTGCCAGTTGAAAATACATGGTCTTCAACTTCCTTTGGCTGCTGTTGCCAGACTTAGCAAATAGGTTGCCCAGTCAAACTTGAATTTCAAATAAATAGCAAATTCTAACCAAGTGTGTCCCATTCAACCTTTGGGACATACTCAGACCAAATCTTTATTTGTTATTCATCTTAGATTTAAATTCAGCTGGTTGTTTGTATGTTATTGGCAGCATTACCTTTGACCTTTCATCTGTGGTCCATCGGCTGGACAGAGGATGAGATTTGTTTTGAATCCTGCACCATTCCATTCAAAATACCCTGCTCACGGGAAGACATGAGATTTAAGAAGAGCTCTCTTGGTTAGCAACTACCAAGATCAGGACTCAGAGGCAGCACTCACTTCAATGAAACATTTGAATGTGCTTGTGCAGCCATTAATGTGTGTTTCTAAACACTTGGGGGATTTCTGCAACATCCCTGCACTACCTTCACTAACCCTTTTTGTCCTTTCCTTTTCTAAAAAATAGTATATTTTTAATGGTAGCAATGTTCTTGTTGAGGAGCTGGAACGAGAAGCCTTCCAGAATCTAGCTGGCAACTGACCAAAAAAGAAAGTTATGATGAAAACTGAAAGCTTTGGATTTCAGCTCTTTCTCTTGTGCCAGGATCTTAAGACATCTCACAAATGTGAATTATATAAGGGGTTACGTGAGTTCTGTCTATGGGTATCACTTGAAAGCTACACAGGATCTGAAGCAATTCATCAGACAGAATTTTTGAGACAGATGTTAAAAAAAAACCACAAAACTTTTAATCAATTGGACTGTGGTGGAAATTTGCACCTTTTATACCTCAGGCAAAAAATCTGTGAATAACTTACCATTAAGTGGGGGAAAAATGTGGGAAATTACCAGGTGTGAGGTTTAGAAAACATGTCTACTTAATACAAAATAAGCCAAGTGGTGGAATACACCTTTGGTGATAACATCTTTCACTTATATTCCAATTCTGACGCCCGATTTTCTTTTGCATGAACAAGGAAATAAAGACATGGGAACTGTAGTGCAGGTGTTGAACATGAAAGGAATGAGATGAGGGGTGGTTTTGTTTATTTGGGTTTTGCGATGTGGTTATAAACTTAGAGCTATCACTCAGACTTCCCATGGGTTAGAACACATTGTATTTCTGAGATGGAATAATAAAATATATGTTACCTTTTACATTGTAAGATTCTTACAAGCCCTCTGTAGTCCACAAGGATAACATCTTTACTGGAAAAGGTTGTTCACCAAGTATCATATCCCTGATGGCTACTTACTGGTACTGTCTGTCCTTTTTGAAGCATTTTCAGTTTTGTTGGGAAAGTTTTTGTGATCTTAGTCCATTCAGATTACTATAACAAAATACCATGAATTGGGTGATTTATATAAACAGTAAACATTTATTTCTTGCAGTTCTAGAGACTGGGAAGTCCAAGGTCACAGTGCCTGCAGGGTCTGTGTCTGTCTGGGGAGGGCTTGAATTTTGGTTCGGGGACAGGTCCTTGGAGCTGTGTCCTCACTGTGCAAGGGCGGATGCAGGTCTCCGGGAACCGTCCCACAGATGGCTCCACCGCCCAAGGGCCCACCTCCTAATGCCTTTATCACCTTGGGCATTGGGATTTCAACATATGAATTTGGGGGGAATGCAGGCTTTCAGATCATGGCATGACTCCACAGATCATACCGGTATCATTATACTGGTGCCCAACATTTATTTGATTGTCCATTACCTCACACTATATGACTCTGGCTTTGTGCTGTGATTTGAATTACTCGAGAAAAACCGTGACAGTCATTATAAGGATGCTCTCTCCTTATAAGGCGAGGATAGCTCCTCCTAGCTATGTAAGTTGTTGCTACGGAGCAGAAAGTCTGGTGGACTGAACACTTCTTTCTTAGCCCGGGGAGGGGACGAGTTGTCTGTGGACAATGCACTCTGCTGGTGGTGGGAATTCTTGCTGCTGATGACCTCTGCTGTATGGCAGGCAACTTAAGACATATATTACTATCCAGCCAGCTAATGGGGAAGCCTGGATATTTTATGTAGTATCTTGAAAAGTACAATGTTGTTGGAGATGACATTCAAGAGGAGAACTCTCAAATTCTCCTTTGTGGAGAACTGTTCAGACAGGTTGGAGCAGAAGAAAGAACTGCAAATTTGAGGGGGGTAAATAATGACTCTTCATCATTCACAGTCTAATGTTGGTGGGGAAGGGAGTGTGGTATCGAATTACATGCAGAAGCTGGGTAAGAGGTGGACAAGGGGAAGGGGCAGTGGCACTTTTAGAGTTTCCGCATCGACTGTGTAGGAGAAGGTGAAGGCCCAGAGACGCAGAAAACACCAGATGGGCGAGTAAGAGGAGGATGACTATTAAAACGATGGGGGCAGTAGGGCCTAAACACCTTTCGATGCTACTGCTGAGAATGAACAATTAATCCATCAGGCTTCATTTTTAGGGGAATAAGGGAATATGAAACTTATCTGCATATGAAACCTATTTTGTAATAGCCTACCTTTTATTTCTGAGAAAGTTTGCAAACTGAGCCTTTCCAGGGAAACAAAGTGGTAGCCCTTTTGGCAGGTCATCAGGGTCCCCTTGGCATGTGAGAAAGGATGAGGGGTGAGAAAATGCCCCGCGCGTCAGCTAAGGAGGGCTGAGGGCCGGGGCGCATCCCTTCCTGGAAGCCTTCCCAGCTCGCACTTTTAAAATAGCTCTATTATGAGTAGGGTCTTTTTAACATGCTTCCATGAAGAGAAACACTGGAGAGGAGACATCTGCGTCATTCTCCACAAGACACATACGCTATGGGAGCAGGGGCTTTGGGGTGGGACAGACCAGCACAGAATGCCAGCTCTGCGGCCCACTCTATCCCCGGTGGGACAGGGATGTACAGAGAGCCCAGTGGACAGACACGCCGCTGGTGTCTACTGAGCACTCACCTACCTGCTGGCAGACAGAGCTTTACTATCTCACATCGTCTGCTTATCTGCCTCCCACCACTCAATTGTGAAGTGCATGATGGCTGGAATGTCATCTATGTTGTCCCCTGCTGTGTCCCCAGCATGTGGAACAGAGCAAGACACTAGCATGTGTGCTTAGTAAGTCCTTAATTTTTAAGTGAGAATCTGCCATGCTTAAACACTGTCCAAGGTCCTAGAGAAACAGGAATGAACAAAATAGACAAAACTGAACCCTTAGGGTATGTGCATTCTTTGAGGATGTTGAATTTTGACTCAGTTAAAAGAAAATCCTGTTGACTGTCTGAGGGCCATCTGGAACTCAGCTCCCGGTAGGGAGCAGCTGGCCGTGTCTTCCCTCAGGCTCCCCTGGAGGCCTTCCCTGCCTCAGGGAGGCAGCTCCAACTTTCTGGTTACTGGGACTGAAATGATTCAGCCCTAAGTCCTCTTTTTTCTCCCAGCACCCCCCTCCAGACCTTCCAGAACATCTGTTTGCTCTATCTTGACACTACACGCAGACTAACCACTTTCCGCCACCCCTGCTGCTCCCTCTCCAGGCCCACCCGCTGCCCTTTCTCCTGGACGCCACCGTGGCCACCTCTCACAGCTGCCAGCTTTTGCCCTTCCCCTCCCAGGTCCGTTTTCTGCTTGGCAACAGTAGATCCACGGAGCTACAGCCCAGAGTGTCGCTGCTCTGCTCAGAGCTCTGCAGAGGCTGCCCATTGTGCT
This sequence comes from Galagoides demidoff, assembly GCA_963574575.1. Classification (NCBI taxonomy): domain Eukaryota; kingdom Metazoa; phylum Chordata; class Mammalia; order Primates; family Galagidae; genus Galagoides; species Galagoides demidoff. The sequence continues at coordinate 30,954 of CAUYQV010176143.1, forward strand.
CAGAATAAGAGCCGAGTCCTCAAAGTGACCTCAGGACCTTCATGAGCCGGTGCCCCGTTTGGCCTTGACCCTGACCTTCTGTCCTGGCCTTTGCTCCCTCTGCACCAGATGCAGGGGCTGGTTCCTCTGTCTGAGGCCTGCTTTCTCCAAATCCCCGGGGCTGGTTTCCTCACCTCCTCAAACCTCTGCTCAGATGTCACCTTCTCCATGAGACTCACTCTGGCCAGCATCCTAAAATCGCATCTGTCCCACCTGCCAACACCATATTCCCAGTGTGCCTTCTCTGATGCTTCTCTCTGCTTTTTTGTTAATGTCTCTCTCTCACTCCATCCCTCCCCGCTGGCGCTTGCTAAAACACAGCTCCTCAAGGACAGAGACTATACCTTTCTTATTTGGTGTGGTGTGGGACAGTGCTAGAATACTGAGTGCACATGAGGGTACCTGGTATCTATCTGTCAAATGAAATGATTAAGATACATTTTTGAAGGTTGACAAAATGAAGACTTCGTTCAAGATTTGCCTTAGGTAACCCCAGAGTGAGATGTTGGCAGACTTGCCTCCTATCAGGTTCCTGTGCCTAGTGTTTCCAAATAGCTTTAAAAAAAAAGAAAAATGAGTCAGGCCTTTGGTCTTCACTGAAGATTACAAAAGCTCAACTTTAAAAATCAGCTATTTTTGAGGACTGTGCATACAAAAATCTTTTTAAAATGTAAGCCTTTTTTTTTGCCACGGGGATCATTTTAAAATAGCTGAAACTTCATAAACTCTGTCTAATTAAGAAAATGTCACCTTTGAGCTCAGCAAGGGAAAATAAAGATACCTTTGTTGTTTGAAGCGTCTTGAAACCTTTTCTGGATAACTAACAGTAGCATGGTGAGTACAGGAGAAGCACAATTGCCAATGACCCAGTAAAGTTTGAGAAATGTAAGTAAATTCAGATGCTGAGTATTGAAGGTGTAAGTCACCAACAAACTCAAGAACAGAATAGGGCTTTCCCTGGCCTCAGACACCCTGTGATCTACCTCCCTGGTGACTCTGAAACATGAGCTGTGCTTCAGGCTGAGTGTGGACAGGGGATGTGCAGTCCCGGACACGGGGAGGGAAGGGCCTGCTGTCTACCAGCAGGGCTGACACCCTGACATGGCTGGTGTTAAAATGTCCCAGACTGCCACGTCCCCAGCTCTATTATGCAAGATACTTGTGGTATGTTCTGTTTTACTCAAAATAGGACTGCTTAATTATTTAGTGGCTGCCAAAAAAGAGCGTGAGTTTAAAAAAATAACAGCATGCTCGTGAAGGCTTAGGGGTAATGGTGAAATTTAAGATTATATCAATTTAAGAGCAATCATAAACCAAAGAATGGGGAGAGATGACAGTTTATATTAAAAGCATTTTCCTTGTTTGCTGTATGAGATCCATTGATCCATTCTTGAGGAGGGCAGGCTCTCAGCCCTCTTGGAGCTCAGTAGCCTTGACTGTGAGCAGAGGTGTGGCAGAGGACAGCAGCCCTGACCCTTCCAGCGCTGCATCTGGCGGCCTGGGTGTGGCACTGGAGCACAGGTGACCATTGCCCACCTCTCCTCCCACAGGGCATATCCTGTTCCCTGAGCTAAATGACAGACAGGGCTTAACTTCTCACTGGAGGGAAAAGGGGGACACACCAGCAAGAGGAGGCCTGTGATACCCCAAATCTCAAAGGCAAGTGCGGTCTCAAAGGGGGTAAAAATAGCGTCATCACTGAGAGTAAGGGCAGAAGTGTGGGTTTGGAGATGCAGAAATTACAGCCAAATTTTTCTAAAAAACAAAAATGTCACAAGTGATAGCTCCCTTGTAGCACTTTTTAAAAGCTGCATTCAAGTACTGCTTTTGTTATTTGTCTATTGTTATTGTAAAGATACACAGAAACAATAGACAAGAATGCACCTGTCATCTGTCCAGACCTGATTCAGAGTCTTGTCTGTCTGTTTTGATTAATAACTATTTTTAATAAAGATAAATTGGAAACCATGTAGATGGCTAACAATAAAGCTGGCTGGACAAACCAGCACGCGTTCAGCATTCACCCTGGGCGGTACCAGGTGACTGCCTAGAACAGTGACGTGGTCCACATTGACAAGGGAAGATATATTTTAACTTCATATTTCACAACATATAGAAAAAGCAAGTTACATAATAAAATGTACGCTGCCATGAAACATCTAACACCTATGTACATGAGTGCGCTGTGGAGAAAAGGGCTTGGTGGGATACAGTGTTATCTATGGCAGGTGAGCGTGGGATCAGCTTTCCTCTCTGTCTCTGTCTCTGCCTGAAATTTTTCAAATATAGTTTGTATTGCCCTTACAATTAAAAAGCTATGGATCTTATGAATAGTTTTAATCTCTCTTTAGCAACTAATGTGGCTACAGTAACTGCAAGATGGCTGTTTCAATCCTTAAAATCTTGATTCAAAAATTGTTTTGATGGAACCTTCAAAAATAAGATATTAGAAAATCAGATAACCTCAGAAAGGTTCGTAGGGCATCGCTGATGTAACGGGCAGTGAAAATTCTGGGAAAGCATTGACTTAAAGCAAAATTGCATTTAAAAAACCAAAGTGCTGCAACAATCATTAATCCAGATGACCATCTCGGATGGTGTTTTACGGGGCTCTGAGCCAGCTGATCAGTATTTAAGGATCTTTGTTAGTTTTTTTAATTTCCTGCATTTGTCACTTATAAGAGCAATGTCTTAAAATATTATTCTAAGCTTTTCTAAAAGGAGAGTTGCCAACATAGACACTAAATGAGATAAACACCCCGTAGAAGAATATACAGTCCAGTTTGCTTCTGGCAACATTACATTCATTATATCATCTTTTCAATAAAATAATCAATAACATGCGTTTTAGGCAAATGCGGGAGGATCCATTAGTAATACTCTGTGACCTTGTCAGAGGCTGATGCAGGTGTGACTGGGGAGTGGGCTGGGGCACAGGGAACTGGACAGAGCTTGGGTGTGACCTAGGCCCACTTCTTATGTTACAGATAAAACTAGGCACGTTGGAGGTGGGCACGTTTTAAAATCTTTAGTTTTACTAGGTATCACATATCCTGCTACACTTGTTTCTTACTCAACTTCATGTACTCCCTGCCCCCCAGCACCCTGTGAGGTAGCAGTACTAACTCCATGTACTCCCCCCGACCCAGCGCCCTGCGAGGTGGCAGTACTATTCCCATTTGGCAGTTCAGGTCGTTGAGGTTCATAAGTTAAGTCATGAGCCACAGATCACACAGTTGATAAGTAACAGAGCTGAACTTTGAACCCAGGGCTCTAATTTTTTACCTACCTCTCCCCTCATTACCTTGAATTGCCAAATCACTTGCTAAATCCTTTTGTGTAAAACTAGTCTCTGTAATTTTTCCTGGCTTGGATTCACTTCTCCATCCCCACAACCATGGCCTTTGTTGAGAACTGTTATCGTCTCTCCCTAAATTATGGTAGTGATTCCTACACGGTCACCCTTTTCCTTCCCACCGTCTCTCACCAGTCTTTGGTGTCCACTCAGTACAGGCCACCTTGCCCGCTGTCCTCCAGAGAAGGAGGAGCAGGCCTGGATCTGCCTGAGTCTTCCAGATGCTCAGACTATGGTTACAAAATTACATTTCTACTAAAAGGAAAGTAGCCTCATTGGAGAGGTGGGTAATTCCAGGTCTGGGATTGGAAATGTATAAGATGAGTTTGGAATATCCGTTAGACCACAGAGCAAAGGTATCCTCAGAGTCTAAGAGGGTCCTGCCATAAGGACTCAGAACCACTTAACGAGGCTCCTACCTACTGAAGCTGGAACCATTTGAGCATGGATGTGATAAGGAGTGCAGTAGATTGAAGCTTCCTCATTATGTGTAAACCGGTGGTTTTCTGAGGATACCAAAACCAAAATAATGGTAACATATAAAACAACCTTCACTGATCTTCACTGGAGAGCACCAATAAATCAACACACTTGAAAAATAATTGGTAACTAGAAGGAGTCAAGCCTTCTTTATTGATTTATTTGTCTTATTCTGCTGTTAGTTTTGTGAAATAAATCATTGGGTGATTAGAGGATGGGTTGACTGGCTGTCTTCCATTAGCTGGAGTACTCCAGCTAATAAACGAGGAAGGCACAGTTACCATGTCTCCTGGTGGAAGGACATGCCCTCCCCTATGAAACAGTCTTGCCAAATTAAAAGGAAACTATCAGCGATCCACCCTCCACCACCAACAGTCACGTCACAGGAAATAGAGAAGGCAGAGGCAGATGTTAAATCATACCATGGGGATGCAATCAGTAAACTCTGGGCTATGGAATAAACAACCTGACTTCTTCAGTAAATAAATTACAAGGAAAAAAGAGAAAGATTGAGAGAAAAATGGGTAGAGGAGGGAAGAATTTAGAGACTAAAAAGAGACTTAAAAGACACAGCAGCCAATCACAATTCCAGACCTCACTTAGATCAGGAATCAGACCAAGATTCTGAAAGTCAATGATGACAATTATGAGAAAATTATAAATTTGAACACTGGCTAGATATTTGATGATGCTAAGGTATCATTAATATTTTTAGCCCTTATGTTTTTAATCATCCTTATCTGTGAGCAATACACACAATCATATTTTCAGAGGAAATGCTGTAATGCTTAAGGTATACTTCAAAATACTATGGGAGTAGGAAAGCAGGTGGAGAGATTTTAGGGAAAAACTGACTGTGAGTTAATAATTGTGAAACTGAGTGATGGGAACATGTGGGTTCATTACCTTTTTCTCTCCTGCTTTGTAGATGATTAAAACTTTTAATTGTAAAATGTTTTAAAATGAATCTTCCCGACTTCCTCATTGCTTTTACAACCAAGTGCGAACTTCTTTTAGCCACAGGTCTGAATCAGAGGCAGAACAAAAGGAAAGGAGGTCCAGGCAGTCACGTGATGAGAGGCCAGGAAAGCAAATCGGTCATTCTTGTCTGGAAAGTCATTCCCAGGAAGGGCGCACCTGCACCCACCGTCCGTCAGGCCTCACTGCCATTTCCTCATTCTAGAATGCCGCACTCCTCCGTCCCTGCCAGCCAACATTCTCTTCGTCTCACAAGTTCAAATTTCCCCTTGTTTGCGCGTGTTAACCCTGCTGGTCTTTCCCACCTTTAGAGAGCGGGGATCACGTCTCTGCATCATATTGTCCCTCTCGTGTGTGGGTCTGGATGTGACAGGTGCTCAGTGCCCACGGCATTGAACTGAAGAGTCTGAAGCTCCCAGGTGTAGATCCAGGTCTCGCAGCTGCTTAGTGGCTGAACTGAGACTGAAATGCATGTCAACTTCAGTCCCTGCTTCCAAACTCCACGGCCCCATCAGCCCCGTTCACCAGCCCTCCTCTCCCTCATGGCTACGTTCTGAAGGCTTTGTGGTCTTTGAGGAAGAAGTAACATATTAACTCAAAGCAGCTGAAAGTGGCTGTCTCCCGCCATGCACTGTCAGGTGGAAAAGCACAGGTTCCCAAGGGAATGGCCTGTAGGACAGATGTGTCTTAACAGAGGAAAGTGGCCCGGGGCCTGCAACACACTGGGACCGGCTGCCTGGTGAGAAGGGCCATAAACACACTGGACACAGGAAGGCCCCAGAGGACACACAGGAGGGAGGGGCTGCAGGAGATCCAGGCAGCCCACCAGTGAGTGAAATTCAAAGGGAATGATAATCACTTTCTAGACAAGCGTTCCACATGTGGGCACCCCCCCACCCCCACCTGCACATCCTCACGCAATGACATTGCACTCTAGATAAATGAACACGTAGGGGGTGTCTTTTGACAGTCCTCCAGGGAGGGCTGGGTGGCGCTGACCACGGGGATAGTCCTGCGGGAAGCGGGCAGTGGGTGTGAGGCCTCCGGGAAATGCATCCGTTTAGATTCATACTCAGTAAGAAAAAGACGTGAGTTGTACTGATGTATCGGGGAGTGTCTTCCTTTAACATTGTCGTTTATGGTTTGGCCTTTGAAATGGGTGATCAGAGCAGAATCTGGGCGAGGCCAGTAAACTGAGTTCCTGAGGATCACGGGGCCCTGTGGGATGAAGGGCGGGTTGCAGAGAGGGGCCCTCCCTGCGGCTGGCCCCCTTTCCTTTTCAACATAGTCTGCTGCTACAGCAGAAAGGGAAAAAGAGGGGCTTTGATGTCACCAAAAGGACACTTTTCTTCCTTTCCACTTGGGACTCTAGACATCTATCCTGTCTTCAACCAAAACTACAGGCATTTTGAAGACGTGAAGGCACGTGGCCCCGCTGTGCAGAAAGGACAGCCGGTCTCCGTCTTCTGAGTTACCCCAAAGCAGAGTCTTGACCCTGAATGTTGCTCCCCATAAAATGCTGTGCACGGCTCACCCCTGCTAAATGTGGGGTACATATAGATTAGCTATTGTCTGAGTTTTCTGCGGTTGCCAAACAAATTGCCACCAACTTGGGTGGCTGAAAACAACAGGAATTTATCCTGCCACAGTTTTGGAAGCCTGAAGTCTGAGATCGAGATCTGGTCTCTGCAGAGCAGTGCTCCCTCCAGAGTCCAGCAGAGGACGCCTCCTGGGTGCTCCCGGCGTGGGTCGCCCCAGGCCCTCTCTTCAGTCTGGCCTCTGTCCCATTTGGCCTTCTGCCCTCTAGCCAGTCTATGTCCCAATTTCCCCATCATCCAGTCAGTTGGATTGGGGCCCACCCTCATCTTAACATGATTCTATCTATCTGCAAAGACCTTGCTTCCTGACATAGTTACGTCCACAGACATTAGGGGCGCAGGCCTTAACATATCTTTTGGGGAGACACAGTTCAACCCAGAGAACTTACGTTATTTTCATATCTAAACTATGTTTGTGAAGGACCCTCTGTCTTTATTAACTTAATTATAAATCGCTTTTATTCAAGATAGCATTTGCTGTCACCGTAGTTGTTTACTTATTTACCTTTTTATTTGTTACTCTTGGTGGTGGGAGGCCGGTTGGGAGTGTCTAAACCAGATGTTGCTCAGTCTGAGAACTATAGGCGTTTGGTGGGGAGAGTTCTTCAACCTGGGGACGGCATTCCTGGTCCGGGATTACTAAGCAGTAGCTGCACCCTGCAGGCATCCTGACAAGCAAGAAAAGGGGAAAGTAGCAAAAAGTGAGAGGAAGGAGGAAGGGAGCCGCCTTCGCATATTTTCAAACCATCAGGCTCTTTGAAACCAACAATCTAAATTAAGGAGCTCTTTAATGACCCTCCTTAGAGCCCACACAGAATGGGTTCTGTTCAATATGGCAATGGTGCTGACACAGCAGCCTGCTGACTGGGAGAGGCTTGTAGCGGATTCTAGAAGGTTCTGATTTGGACAGGGAGAGTCGGAGCACTGGATTAATTCAATCTGTGCTATTCTGGAGGCATGAGGTGGATTTCAGAGGCCCCATTTCACGTCTCTTCGGCCACAGTTCCCACCATCTTGTTTACAGCACGGAGCTGAGGTAGGTCGGGAGGGGACGGAGAGAGAGAAGTCGCTGAGATGCAGGCACCCTCTGTTCTGTTCTGGGCCGAGGATGGTGTGGGAGACACCGTCCCTCCCTCTGTTTGTGTGCAGAAGGTCAGGACCCCTTTCTAAACTGCGTCTTCTTCTCAGTTCTGTGTAAGGAGTATTAGCAGTGGGAATATGAGAGATCCCAGGAATCTTCCATGGAAAACGCAGAAATTGTGACACCCCAGGCTTGTGTTTGCCGTGTGAAATGTGGGCATGTGCACGTCTGTGAGTGGGACGTGACCTTCTCCTTGCCCTTCTTGACTAAAATAATCAGAAGATTTTTAAAGGGAGAGACCAATTTTCTTTTTTAGAGAAAATTAATATTCAATGAATTCATACATTTTTGAGTATATAACACTCACTCCCCCTTCCTGTAAATGAGTAGGATACTCTGTACACTTCAGCGCCATCATCAGAGATGTCCAATTCTTCCAATCAGTACTAAGGCTTTTGCTAGGTAAACATGAGCATTTATTTGGTCGCATAGCTACCTGGTTGATGTTCTTCTGGAAGCAGAGGTTTTCTTATAAGCCAGAATGAAAATCAACATTTGAAATTCTTTCCTCTGGAAAAAACATAATTTCACTTATTGGATATTTAATTATTCAGAGGGTTTTGCTTATGCAGGTAAGAGAAATATTCTAAGAAAAAAGGAGACATCCACTGTCTAAAGCCTTTATTGATTTATTCTCTAAGGAATAAAAAAATTTAAAGCTCTGATACTGTAAACAAAGCTCCTTGATGAGAACTGAGTTCATGCTGAGATAAAAAGTTACAAAGCAAGAGAACAGCCTCATTATAGTTTTAAAATCCCAGGGAGAGTCATTGTTTTGCCAAAGCAGTGCGGTAATACAGACTGGGACCCAACATCAGGGCCCGGGAGACCAGGGGTAAAGAGCTTTAGAAGCTTTGAATTTTTTTCCAAAACAATTAAGATTAAAGGAGTTAATCAGGAGATCTGAGGTTATATAAGGGGTGAGCAGGTCAACCAGCTCATATGTCTAGTTTGGGGCACACGCTGGGGGTGACCAGACTTTTCCATGGAAGATTGTACCTTATGATAATGCTTCCAGAGTGAGAGAAGTGACAAGAAACATTAAAGTCTGAAAAGTGATCCCTGTCGCCCCTGACATCTGAGAATGTCCCGGCCTCTCCAGAGACATCTGACCCAGGGAAGCAGAGGAGCCAGCCGGCTCCACCCCGAACCCTGACGGAAGAGGAAGTGGGTCACACCTGGGAACAGCTCTCCCGCCGCCTCTCTGGGAGAGTCCAGCTGACTGATTTGGAGGCTCCCGTCCTGCCATGCCTGGTCTGGCCCCCTCACGGCTTCCTCTCAAAGGCAGCAGGGGCTGCAGCTTAGGGCTCCACAAGGCACCCGAGGCAGCCTCTAGGAGTGGATCTGGAATGTGCCCTCTGAAGCTGGCAGGTTCAATAACCACAGTAAATACTTCTCAAAATCAGTGGAAAGAGTCACTGTTTAAGCAAGAACTATCAGGAAGACCCAAAAGCCCTTGGATAAGGTGTGTGAAGGAACAGGAATTCTAGGAAAAAGACCCAGATTTTCCATGACTTAATCTGGGTCAGATTCAGAGTTTCTGGGAAGGCACAGAAAACTTGAACTGGAGAGGCCAAGTTCACTGGCGATGCCCAGCTGACGCATCACTCAGTCTTTGGCATCCTTCATCTTCCTTAAGCCCGGTCTCTTCTGGTCTGACCTCACCCGCAGTGGCAGCTTGGATGTGAGCGGGTGCCTGTGTTCTGGGCGTGGCGCCTCCTGCAAGGTTCTGAACCACCTAAATTTGACCTGTATTTGACTCAGGATACCCAACCAAAAATGCCGCTGTTTGAAAGTTCTCAGATAGGAAAGTGGAAAGCGCCCTTGCTACGCGCTCAGTGATCCCACCTGCTCATGTTCCCTTCATTCTCCATGCTGAGGACCGATTCCAGCATCGTGCCCAGAGAACATCAAGCCGACCCTCACCTGTGGGGGAGCAATTTCTGCTGGACATGATGACAGCAGAAAAATAACAGGTCACAAATCCGTCTGTGATGGGAATGCTGCCTCTCATCACCAGGGCTCCTAAATGTGCAAATTGCATGGTTTATGAGTTTTCCTGATTTTATTTTTATAAAAACGCATTTTTTCTTAGCATCCGACTTAACACTTGATTTTGGTTTTTGATGAGGAATTTGGCAGAACCTAGACGGTTAGCTGGGAGCTGTGTAAATTCAGGAAACCCGATTAACAGTTAGATCATAATTTATCTACGAATTTAGGTATAAGCCGTGGTGGATAAAGTTTCCTTCTGAAAGTGGCAGGCAGTTTGCCTTTAAAAGGAGCACTGGATTAATTCAATCTGTGTTTTCTTGCTTTATAACATTATTTCGAAGTGTAAATTCAACTTATATTATGGAAAATGCAGAAGATATGCATGAGCTTGTTTTGATTTTATAGGGATAATAAATGAAATGTCTGGTAACTAAAATATTCCAAATAACTGAGCTAACTCCATAAAAAGTGGGTTGCAGATTTTGAAAATTGGGGGAAAACTGTACGTAAGTTTTGGTAAGGTCACAATAAACTCTATTCCTCCACTCATCATCTGTTAAATAATATGATTAAATGAAACGACTATTAGTGTCTGCTCTTTATGCTGTAAAGAGATTCTTAACCTGCATTCTACCAAAACTTAGATGATCCACAGATGAGTGTCAGGAAGTCCAGGAAACACTGCCAATTGCTGTGTGTACATCCACATGTGCATTTTTTTCCTTGAGAGATTCATAGATTTTATCCAATACCTGAACTCGGTGCCCCAAATAAGGTTAAGAACATCTGAGATTCATTCTTTGACTAATTTGACTGTTAATGAGGTAATCTGTCTTTGAAAATTCATAGACAGTTCAGTATTGGTTCAAGTTTATTTGGGCCCCACCTTCCGTCATATAGCCCTATCTCACATGCTCAGATTACCTTCAAAGGCAGAGATGGTCCTCCAGAGTCACAGACGGCAGAATGGACAGGCAGAATGGCTCAGAGATGTGTCACTCAGTTATGGGTGTTTTGGCTTCCTGGTCTGATGTTCCTTCCATCAGAGTCCATTACATAGGGAATGATAAAAGCTATGTTTAATGCACAAAGTTCACTATTTTGCAAGCCACTTATGTTAGCAAAGGTTCCAAAGCTTAGTTCCTCCTTCACACACACACACAAAAAAACTGTTCTAAAAGAAATCAGACTAGATGAATTTCAATTTAAAAATGGAAAATGCTATCCTGAGCACACAGTTCTCCAGGCTCTGCTCTTTAAATTCTAATAAAATGCACAGACATTACACCATGTGATTCCAGGTAGAACCCTCAGTCCCCACGAGCTCTTGGCCATCAGCTAATGCTCAGAATTGAGGCCACATGTATGAGGTCAGAGAGAAAGGGGCACAGCTGGAATTCGGCGCTGCTCTTATGCTCCCAGTTTGCACTTGCTCAAGGCACCACCACTGTCTCTGCAGCGTCCCCCTTAGGGAGGGGCGAGCCGGCTGGGGAGCGTGTTGGCCGGTGAGCCTGTCTTCATGGGCTCATGCATTGGAGGGAGAACAGTCTGCAAACAGCATTCCATAGTAAGATAAACAGTGCATTCCCTGGAGTCTAGATTTGAATTTTTTTTCCCCTAAAACCTCAGAATCTTTCTCCTCACAAACAAAGGACACATTTATCTATGACCAGCAAGAAAGTGAATGAAACTAAAGTCTCCCCCAGTTGTAAATGCAACCTACAATTTTCATAAGAACAGATTTTGGGGCTTGGCGCCTGTGGCTCAATCGGCTAAGGCGCCAGCCACATACACCTAAGGTGGCGGGTTCGAATCCCCAGCCTGGGCCCGCCAAACAACAATGATGGCTGCAACCCAAAAAAAAAAAAAATGGCCGGGCGTTGTGGCAGGTGCCTGTGGTCCCAGCTACTTGGGAGGTGGAGGCAGGAGACTCGCTTGAGCCCAGGAGTTGGAGGTTGCTATGAGCTGTGATGCCATGGCACTCTACCCAGGGGGATAGCTTGA
>CAUYQV010176148.1:0-47501 GCA_963574575.1 Galagoides demidoff
AGGCAATTACACTAGAAAATGACTTTGGGTTTAAGGCAAGAATTTTCCTGTTATAAAAGTGATTAGGCCTTTAAAAGTGTTTTCACAATGGCATGATATATAATGAAGATATCTTGACTTTGTTGTCAGGCTTCAAGAGAACCAGAAGTAGGAGGAGGAATGAGGGTAAAGAAACTCTCAGATAATTGTTTCCATTCACAGGTTTTGTTGAAATAAACAGGTTATGAGAACAACCACGTGGTCCCAAACTTATGATGCCCATTGGGATCACTTGGGGAAATTCAATAAATGCCAGTGCCTGGGGTTCACCCTCTGAGATTCTGATTTACTTGGTATATATGGTACATGGACTGGGCTCCAGGATTTTTTTTAATATCTCCAGGTGATTCTGATGTGCAGACAAGTTTAAGAACAACAAAGATGGGGGATGCACTTGAACAAGCACGGCCCCCCAAAGGGTTGTTTTCTTCCTCTTTCATCCAAGGCTACTGACCAGAGTCCAGACCATACTTCTTGCTGTGCCAGTAACATGCCACCTCCCACATTCTGCATCTCTGCCTCAGTTTTCACAACCTTCCTGTAGCTGTATACCTGCGTCACACAACCAGAAAAGTTCCATTATGGCTATTTAAGAGCCTCCATGGGCAGGACTTTGATTTTAAACCAGGAAAATATATTTCAATCACATTAACTTTAGATAGAAGCAATGTGTTTGGAGGGCAGCTTTGAAGGACCACCAGGCAAAAGAGCTGTGGTTGAACAGCTCTCTGTGCATGTGCCTGTGTGTAAGGAGACATTCTCCTACTTACAGATGGTTGGCTCAAACATAAACTTCGCTTTTGAACTGAGAAACAATGTAATCTACTCAGCTTTTCAACATAGTTTAAGCTCTATTGCTTACATTGAAGTAATCACATAAGGTCCTTTTTAAAACCAGAATTTGAAGCCAGAAGTATTTCATCTTCTAGTCTCTGTCTGTAAAAGAAACTAGGAAATGTATAATGGATGTGGAGTGTGTGCAAAATGAGATTATATGGAAGAGATTTTGTTAGCCTGGAATGATAAAAATAGCTTCAAGATTTAAAAGTGCTTTCATGATAAAAATAATCTCACATTGTCCTTGGAACATACCTGTGTGATATTTTTATTCTTGTGTTGGAGGTGAGGAAATGAAGGCTCACAGAGATTAAGTGTCTTGCCCAAGGCCACATAGTCAATAAATGGTAGGGTCAGGGCTTGAACTCATATCCTCTTGATTCAAAGCCCTAGACTTACCACTGTGCCACAACTGGAAGAACACAAATAGTGTCTAAATGTGGCTCATATTTATTAGATAATTTGTAACATTTTGCTTTTCCTTTTATTTTATTGATAACTGCCAGGAATAGGCTTAACACTATCATTGATCAGTAATTGAGAAGCTGACTGTCGATATCTTAAGCAAATAGGAGAATTTATTTTAAGGTTATGGAGGGATCATACAAACAAATGGGGAAATGAGGAAGGGACTTGGGAAAGTGGACACGAACCAAGAACTAGGCTACATAAAAAAAAAACAGGCTGGCCGGGATGTCATCGGAGCCAGTGTCAGGGCTGGATGCTGCCGCCCCAGATCAGCCCAGACCATCCCTTTCTCTTGGATCGCAGGCACAGGCTAGCGTCAATGTTCTGGTAGGAATGCCCAATTGCTCACGTGCAGCATTCTGACTGCAGGGTGGGGGAGACAGGCTGTCCTCATTTCACTTCCCATAGTGCACACTGTGTGCCCTAAATGCAATCAATAACGGGGAATCTCTCCACAAGAAGGGTTCAACGTTAGCCGAAGAAATGTCTCCTGAAGAACCACACTGATTTGAAAAAGACAGATCTATCTTCTTCTCTTTTTCTGCAGTATTAGAAAATCTCATAAGAGGCTTCCAAGGAAAATGGCAAACTATTATAAAAAGAATACTTTATTCATTCTTTTAATTTATAAAATGGGTGATTAATAACATAAAGTCATTGGAGACATCCGTCAATTCATGCACAGCCATTCTAGGCATGGAAACATGCTCTGTTCATTTATTCATGCATTTGCTTGTTTAGCCTGCATTTATTTTGCATTTTTCTGTGTGCTGGGTACTGAGATATTCAGTAGCTGGTCCTGGGGATACAAAAATAAAAATTCATAGATCGTAAAAAAAAAAATTCTTTTTTGTCCTTGCATAATTTTGAGTATGTGTATGTGCTATGCAAGCATTAGCAATAATATAATTTTAGGGATTCAGGTGATTTAGAGAACCCCCTTTATTAATAACATTGGCATAATATTTACTAATATGTTTAGACTGTTAAAATTTTTAATCATCTTGGAAATTCACCTCCTCTGTCCTTTAATTTCTGCCTGCTAGGGTTCTCTCCCCACTCCGTTTCCCTCTCCCTCTTTCTCTCTTTGTTGCCACGTGCATACAAACACAACTAAAGAATAAAAATTGCTCACTGCTTATCAGAAAGTGCTGTTTTTAGAGAGAATCTTAGGTCCTGAAAGATTTTGTTTCATAAATCTTTTTGGCATGCTTACTGTCTTTCAGAAAATGAAAAGGAAGGAGCTCACAAAAGACAGATTTATAAAGTTGGGCTAATTTAGGTGATGAAAACTGAACTCACGCTTATATGGGAAGAGCTGAACAATGAATTAATGTTATCATGGCTTACATCTTTTCTAAATAGTGTGCAAACACCACAATTTGTTGTAGTATCTTTCTTTTTTACCTGGAGCTGTCCTTGGGCTATATCAGCTTTCTGTTTTCATAAACCCAATCAGAAAGAGCTCCCTAGAACAATAAGGCTTAATCTGGGAAGCATGGGGAGGCAGAATGGGCTTTTAAAAGAACATTTATTCTTAGGTGAAATTATGTAAATATCTTTTCAAGTGTCAAAATAATAACCTTTTGTTTCTAGAAGTTGACTATAGTGGCATCTATGATTGCTTTTTTTAGGTATTTGAAAGACCATTTCCATTTAAAAACAATAAGCAAAAAGAAAAGTGATCTAGTCTCCAATTTCATAGAGAAAGTAAAAACATTGACTGCTTAAATAGCTCACTATAAATAATGAAACAAAATTTCTTTAAATTCTTAAGTTCCTCAGGGCTACTCTTGTATTTAGTACCATGTGAAATGGCCTGAGCCCCCATCCCGCATTCTTTGGGAAGTCTCACGTCCCCCATCCCTTCCATCACCACCATTGCCAGGCCATGCTGCGTTTGGGTAGCAGGGTGCTTGGTCCACATCTACTGCTGAGTCAGGCCACGCTGCAGCCTGAATCCCTGATGCTCCCACACTGCCCCCTCCAACATTGTTCTTGGCCCTGTGCCTCTGACCTTCTTACCTCACAGGTGCATCAATACACACGCTGACTGAAATTCGAACTACCACTCCTGTGCCTTTATTTCCCAGAGCTACTGCTCACACAAGGCCATCATTACCAGCCACCCTTCCCTCCTGCCCCAGAGACCTCTGGATGCAAATCCTGAGAACTCGTCCAGCTGTGGATCTGGCCCAGGTGATAATCATATCAGTTTCTTGATTGAACCACATCTGCAGCTGCTTCATTTCTGCATCACAGTCTCTTCTCCTTACTTCTGAAACGACACCAGACGTGTTGCTATCTGGCTGTACTAAGTCTTCTCAGCTTTAGAGAGACTGATGTAGTTGGTGATACTGAGACTCCACCAGGGTGAGTTAGGACTTTTCAACCCTGTCTCTATTAATGACCAAGAAACTGTGAAATCTCTAATACTACGTTTTCAGATAAATGGCTCTATTTTCCAGATTCCATAGGCTTCAGAAAATGTATTTCATGAGTTCTAAAAATATGCCCTAATATAGGCATTCTTAACTTTGGCTGAGTATTAGAATCTCCAGAAAAGTTTTTAAAAGTCTTGATGTTCAGTCCACAACCCATACCAATTACACGAGTAGCTCTGAGGGTGGGACTCAAGCTCCCCGGTGATTCCAATGAACAACCAATGTTGAAAACCACTGCCTTGGAAAGCAGCAGGATGAGGATTAACCAAAAAGATTGTCACCTGGTATTTTTTTCTTTAATAAATTAAATTATGTACCTTCAAAAGACCTGGATTTTAAGATTAATTCCACACACATTCAAAGCTTTATACCACTTAATATTTCGGTGCATTGAAGTAAAACTCTTAGAAGTTTGAAGGTGGCTGGGTTCAGTGGCTCACACTGTAATCTTCGCACTCTAGGAGTCCTAGGCGAGTGGATTGCCTGAGCTCAGGAGTTTGAGACCAGCCTGAGTAAGAGGAAAACCCCATCTAAAAATAGCTGGGCATAGTGGCAGGTGCCTGTAGACCTAGCTACTTGGGCAGCTTAGGCAAGAGAATCTCTTGAGCCCAAGAGTTTGAGGTTGCTGTGAGCTATGACACTACCGCACTCTACCACTGGCAACAAGTGAGACTTTATTCAAAAAAAGAAGAAGAAGAAGTTTGAAGATGAACCCAATCTCCCCTTTATCTATTTCTAAGCTACAATTTATTCATTCAACAAAGATTTATTGAGCACCCACTATGCACTATGTGCCAGGCCCAGGGGATGGAGAGCAGGGGACCCCAGGAATAAAAGCAGACATGAGTTTTCCTCATGGAATTTATACCCATCAGAGGAGACATATGATAAATAAGAAACAAATACATAAACAATATAATTACAGAAGTAGAATGTGTATAAAGATAGTAACATAAAAGTTTAATGGGGGAGCAGGTGGGCTACCTCTCAGAGTGGGGGAAGGAGCAGCTGACTGAGGTAGCCAAGGGGAGTCATTTGAGGTGAGATCTGAACAGTAAAAGGATCCAGCCTAGTGAAGATCTGGGGCAGAGCATGCCAGGCAGAAGGAGGAGTGAGCACAAAGACCCCGAGGCGGGAACAAACTTGGCCAGTTCCAGAACCTGACAGACTGGAGTGTGGTGAGAGGCAAGAGAGCAGGACAAGACAAGGTCAGGAAGCAGTTAGCAGCCAGCCTGGCGAGGCCTTGCCAGGTCACTGGGAAGAAAGGGATCTGATCTAAAGTGAAAAGTGGAAAGCCACTGAAGGATGAGATTTGTGTTTTTAAAATGTGTAAGAAAAGACCATACTGGGCAAGGAAGGACTCTGTCACCTGGTAGTATTGTTTTAGAAGTAAGGCCAGCAGGATTGCAGATGGATTGAGGGTTGGAGCCTAAGTGAGGGGCATGAGGGAAAGGGAAAAGTCAAAAACAAGTCCTTCATTCTGACCTGAGCACCTGACCCCAGGGTGGTGCCATGTTACGAAAAAGGGAGGTCTAGATGAGACACCCTTTAGGGGGAATGAGAGAGCAAAAATCAAGCGCTATGTTCAAACATAATAACTTGGCAATTCCTTTAGGCATCCATTAATATCCATTAGAAGCTAATGTCCATTAGGACAAGTCTGGAACTCGGAGGAAAGGTCAGGGCTGTAAATTTAAATTTGGAAGGCATTGGCATGGAGGTGGCATTTCAAACTTTGGGACTGGATGAGCTTATTTAGGGAGATAACATAGATAGAAGAAAGCTAAGAGGTACTCTGGCACGGAGGCACTCTTAACGTTTAGGAAGAAGAGAATGACGCAGGCAAGGAGACTGAGGAGGGGCCTGGGGTGTAGGGTCAGAGGGCTCTGGAAGTCAAGAGAAGAATTGTCTTGAGATGAGAATGTGTGACAGTTGTGCCAAATGCTGCTGAGATGTCCAGTGAGATGAGGAAAGAGGTTCTTAGAGACCATGACATGAGCAGCCTGAGGAAGACTGGAGACAGAAGTGCAGATCAAAGCACCGAAGAGACAGTAAGGCCTGGGGAAGCAGAAACAAGGGCTACTGGCCCACCTACCAGGAAGGTTTGCTGGTCTTGGAACATGTACTTATTCCCTAACCTGATTTAGACCTCAGAATAGACAGATCTATTACAATAGGCACAGTTTTCTTAACATGGCAAAAAGAACACACCAGATTCTTGATCTCAGCTTGAACATCATATATTTAGTGCACTTCCTAGTTGTTATAGTGGCCACAAGAATCTTGAATGAATCCTTAGGGGATTGGCTCTGCTCTTGTACCAAGCGTGAATAACTGCTGGGAAGATGCTTCCTACTAGCCTCACCTCTCCAGCTAACCATCATAATCAGAGAGCAAAGTAAATGGTCACCTTAAAAAGGCTGTAAGTTAAGAAGGGTTTATTATTAAGTGACAGAAAAGGCTATCCAGCGGAAGAGGCTTTAATCTTAAATAGCACAAAGTAAGGCTTTCTCATATTCCTATTCATTTCAAATTAAAGCCTGAATAAATTCATAAGGCTTTCGGCTGAACTAGATTTTCCCTTTCCTTCCAGACTAGACAGGAAGACATACATCTTCTTTTATGGAGATAAAATAGTCCTGCCAGTACCTTTTAGGAGAAGCAACTGAATGAATGTGTTTGGCCAGTTACTGTCAGAGGAACAACTTAGTATCAATTTTGGAAAAGACAAAAATCTACTCTTTTGGAAGAGAATCTTAGAAATTAAAATGGATTTAAAAAAAAGTCTCAAAAAGACTTAGTTATTAGGTGTCCATGTAGTTAAGCCCTTGGGGGGGGGGGGGGTACAACGGTGATTGAAATAAATTACAAGTGCCGATTTAAGCCTGTATTTGGAGAGAAGGATAGTTTGTAACTGCCAAAGTCAAATGCATTTGTCTTGCCCCGCATAGCTGGGCTTTCAGAATTGGAGTCTGGAAGTCTCTTTGGGAAGGTAATATCCTCATTAAACATTAAGGAATAGCCAAAAAGTAACTCATGATCTTGAGACAGGGCTGATTTTTTTGAGTACAAAAGCCTATAGCCATACCAGTAAAAGGAAGATATTTCTGATTTCTGTGGGCAAACTTCGATTGGGAGCAAGAAGGTGGTGATTGTGGTGAGGAAGTGGAGAGACCAGAGAGTGGACAACAGATACCCCAGAGGAGGAGGGCAGGAAGAAAAATAAATTGTGTTAACTAGGCCACTATATAGAGAGTGCCAAAAAAAGGTATACACATTTTAAGGAAGGAAAAAACTATTAAAACTGTAAAGTTCAATATATACCAGCAACAAAAGATGAATACAAGGCACATTGAGCACGTCTTATATTTGCAGAAATTGAACTGAGTATTGCAAATATAATACAGTTTCTTCCTTTCTTAAATGTGTACATATTTGTTGGCACCATCTGTATTATGTCCCTTCTGGTGTTTATTGTCATGCACATTCACAATAAAAGACCCAAATACCTTTAGTAATAATAGTAGTTGTTGTAGGATGAATTCTTTACTATGTTTGTAAATGTTCCTGCAATTCAGCTTTGTGTGCATATCACATACTTTTCAAAACAAAATGTACATAAAGCAGATACGCTGTGACTCACTGAATACTGTAACACTGAATACCTCCACTTCAGTTACTACAGGTACTTCTTTAACTGACCTGCAGTCATCTGAGTCACTGAATTAAGGAAAACTCTCTATTGCCTCTGTAAAAACCTAATGACTAATGCCCTGTTGTTGGTTAGCAAACTACTCCTGGAACCAACCATGGACCTCGGCCCCACCAGTTGAGTTGTATACTTATCAAGAATCAGTTATGTTGGTTTTCAAACCTGTGTATGCTTTAATTTTGATTAGGTAATTTAATGAAACAGGAGGGTAAAGAGAGAGCTGTGAGTATAAAAATTAATCTGATGTACTAATAAGAAAAAATTGCTATCAGATTTAGTGTGGACAGATAATTGTAAAAGGGCATGAAAAATAATCATAAGATTCTAGAAGAATTCTGCACTAGGTATGTATCCAAGGATCTTTAAGTTTTTGTTATACTTTAAAGAAATTGAAAGTGGAAATTGGAGATGATGATGTATTATGAGTGGTGTTTTTGTCAGATGAAGAACTGCAATCAATGGATCCATACTCAAAAGACCTTATTCTAGCACCAGAAGACTGTAGATGAATATACAATTATGGATTTCAGCTTAAAATAACAGTTGAAGATACATAGTGATAGGTGACTTATTAACCACCCAATTATTAGTCTCAGTGACCCTGGCTAAGAGAGTTTCTACTGTATCAGCTAGCGATGTTCATTTTGGACTCGCCAAGCTTTATCTCTCCCTAGAAGCTTGACTAAAATCATTAACATTCAAGAGAGATAGCTTAGGAATGTGGGTTTCTCTAAATTCTGTTCCTGGATCAAGACAGAACCCCAGAAAACTACATCACAGACCATTTTGCCTAGATTATGATGGAAATTCCTTCACAGATATAAGATACAGGATTTTAGTATTAGAATCTTGACTTTTCTTGAAGATCCATGAAAGACACTGTCATATGAAGAGTATCTCTGCTTGCTCTGCTATGTTCCTTTAAGTTTTCCATTATACTATTCAAAGCCTGGTCCATGAAGAACCACAGGATAAACTATCAGTGTTAAATGCCTGTGGGCAGCTGCCTGGGGATCTGGGAAGAGTGAGAAAGAAAGACAGGAAAGAAAGAGGAGGGAAATCATAACCTCACACATGACTCAGCCAAACATGCAGCTCGTGTCCCGGTACTTTGACTTGTTTTTTATGGATTTATGAATTTTAAAAGTTGATAAGCCTAAGACATTTGCATTATTTTATAGCCTAAATTGTGTATAGATAGCTAATTTTAGTTAATGTTCTCATGGAAGTTTTGAATGCTCCCGTAAAACTTAATTTGGGGAGGTTTAATAATCAAGATTTCCCAAACTTTCTTCTTTAAGCCACCCTACTTAATTTTTTAAGTATTTAAAATTTTTTTTAACTTACACCACAGTCAAATTCAATTTTTGTTGTACATGTCTGTGAGTCTTTAACAGACACAGAGTTACGTAACAACCACCAACTTCAAGACACCTGCAAAACATTCTCTCATGATGCCCCTCCAGAGTCAATCCTTTCTCCATGGCCAGCCCCTGGCAGATTCTGATATGTCTTTGTCCTCATAGTTTTGCCTTTGTCAAAACGTCATTTGGGTGGAATCCTGTTGCGTGCAGCCTTTTGAGTCTGGCATCTTTTACAAACCTAATGCACTTGAGATTCTACTTGATTCTCCTTGAAATTCACCCATGTTAGTGAATGCTCCTTCCTTTTTATTGCTTAGTAGCATTCCATTGTATACATGTGCCCCAGTTTGTTGATCATTCATGGAATGAAGGATGTTTGGGTGATTATAATAAAACTCCTGCAAACATTCACGTATGGGTCTTTGTGTAAACAGAAGTTTTCACTTATTTGGAACACCTAGAAGTGAAATTTCTGGGTCATGTAGCCATGGTATCGTTAACTTTATACAAAGCTGCCAAATTGTTTTCCAAAGTGACTGTGCCATTTTGCATTCCAACCAGCACTGTACTCTATGAAATTACAATTTCTCTGCAGCTTCACCAGAACTTAGTGTTGATACCTTATGTTTGTTTTAAACATTTAAAATTGGGCACCTATTTGTCATTCATGTCTTCTTAGGTAAAATGTCATTTCAGTCTTTTGGGTTTTTTTTTTTTTTTTTTTGCAGTTTTTGGCCAAGGCTGGGTTTGAACCCACCACCTCTGGCATAAGGGGCCAGCGCCCTACTCCTTTGAGTCACAGGCCCC
Organism: Galagoides demidoff; assembly: GCA_963574575.1. NCBI lineage: Eukaryota > Metazoa > Chordata > Mammalia > Primates > Galagidae > Galagoides > Galagoides demidoff. The sequence goes on from CAUYQV010176148.1 coordinate 9,672, forward strand.
TGCTTGTTTTTTATTGATATGTCTGTTTTCTTATTGTTGAGTTTCAAGAATTCTTTATATATTCTGTACCCGAGTCCTTTGTCAGATATATTGTTCCCTCTCTAAAGTTTGTATTTTTATTTTTTTAACAATGATTTTTGTAGAGCTTATTTTTCTAAATTTTGATGAACTTTCATTTATCAATATTTGTCTATTATGAATTATACTTTTGGGGTCTTATTTAAGACTCTTTGTCTAACCCAAGGCTATCAACACTTTCCCCTATGTTTTCTTTTAAAAGTTTTATGGTTTTGCTAAGTGCTTGCCTATAGTCCCAGTGATTCTGGAGGCTGAGACAGGAGGATCAGTTGAACCCAGAAGTTGGTGTGGTGAACACTATAGCATGCTGTGATGCTCAGGTGCCCATCCTATGTTTGGTATCAATTTGGTGACCTCCCAAGAGCAGGGACCACCAGGTTCCCTAACAAGGGGTGAACCAGCCCACGTTGGAAAAAGAGTAGGTCAAAACTCCTGTGCTAATTAGCAGTAAACACCTGTGAATGGCCACTATACTCCAGCCTGGACAATATAGTCAGACCCTGTTTCTTTAAAAAGTTTATAATTTTATGTTTTATTTTTAAGATTGTGTTCCACTTTGAGCCCTTTTTTTGTACAAAGTATGATGTATAGATTAAGTTCATATTTTTGAAAATATGAATGTCTAATGTTTCAGTGCCATTTGTGGATGAGATTACCTTTTCTCCATTAAAGTGATTTACATTGATTCTTTAAAAATCAGTAAAATCTAATTTAAATGAAGATTATTTTTAATTTTAGAAAATTTGAAAAATTCAGGAAAGAGGAAAAAATATAACTCATACTATCATCACCCAATGAATAACCATTGATTATATTTTGATATTTTTTCTAACTTGTTTTTTAATACCCCTATAGGTAGAAATTAAGTAATATGCATTTTACCATAGAAAGAATGTGTTTATTGCAGAAAATTTAGAAATTACAGGCAAGAACATAAAGAAGAAAATTTAAATTGTATCCTTGAGTAGATACTTTGTTCTTTTGTCTGCATATATAGTTTAACAAGATTGAACTCATATTGCATGTATCATTTGTAATCTTTTTTCACTTAATAGTATAAGGAAACTCTGATATCTTTAAACTTACAACCATCTAGTGTTTCATAGACTATTATAATATATCCAATTTCTTAGCCCTATTTTCACTTTTTTAAATTATAAATAACAATGTCAAAGAATCCTATGTAAGATTTTATAAATCTGTCTGCTTATTTCCTTACTATAAATATCTTAAAGTGTAATACAGGTTAAAGAGTATTACTATGTTGACTTCCATATAGATTATACTAATTAATTTTCTTCAGTTTGGGCATTCTAGGAAAAGAAATGCAAGATATTTATTGGAGGGAACACTTGAGAAAGATGAAGGAGAGAAGGATCAGTAATGGGACAGGGGAGCTTTCAGCTGACTGACATTTGTGAAAAAAAAAAAGGGGAAGGAAGTGGGGCTGGGTGGGGGAGTGAGTGGAGGACCAAGCACAAAGAGCAGTGCAGCACTGACAAAGCCTCAGCCAGGCCAATGGCAACCCCTGAGCAATGACTACCACCTAGAGGAGTCAGCATTGCAGAGTGGCTTGGTTCTGGTGGTTTCACCATGCTTGGTCACTGGCTAGCAGCTCTGGAGAGCTTGGCATAGACGTGAACACTTTGTTGGGTCCCATGGGTACAGCAGCTACAGGCAGTGCACTCCTGTACCTGCCACAGAAGGTTCTCTCCTCTCTGGCTGCCACTTCACTTCCAATCAGCAACTGCCTTCCAGGATCTGGGATTATTATCAGATGTTCTCATCACTCTTAAGCACGGCCAATGTAATACACAGAAAATTGTGTCCCATTTTAAAAGAGTTTGATTTCTCCTTGATTGGTAATGTAGTGTGCTTATGCTCACTGATATTTTATATTTCTGTATTTGGCAATTACTTGTTTATTGTTTTTGCCCTTTTCCTATGGTAGCATTAATTTTTTTTCAGTTATTATTAAATCTTAATATACTCAGTCCACCCCTATCAAGTATATTGCAGGTACATTTCTCACATTTACCAGCTACACGTGACATCCTGGGTGTTCTTTGTCTACCAGTCCTTTCTCTACTGATTCTTCTTGTGATTTATTTTATTTAATTAACATATTTATTTGCCTAGAAAGAACATCCTTAAGTAAAAATCAGTGATAGTTTCATACATTTTCTGTTGTAGCTTTTTAAGTGATTTCTCTTCTTTTTTTTTCCTTGTTCTAGTATATAATCTGAGATAGGAAGCCATTAATTTCCAAATATTAAACAATTTCCACAGCACTATTTTTAAAAATTATCTTCTTTCTCTGCTCTGATGTGCCATGTTTACCAGCTAGTTATTTCTTATATGTACTTACTGTGTTAACCAAAGAGTTGAAAGTCCAGAGTAGACTCATGAGTATCACACATCTTAGGCCAAACCAGACTTGACTAATGATACAAAGTATACTGCCAAGAACCCAACCTAGGCGGGGCAGTCCTTTCTAGAGGAGCCTGAGTCCCTCAGACACAGTTTCCTCAAATTGTTCTCTTTTTCTGCATTAGGATATGTTTGGGTTTCAGAGCAGCAGCTAAGTCCTGAACAATTTATGTGAACATATTGCCCTAAAAAAAAAATGCTATTTGGGGGTTCTTGGGCTCTTTCCTCTTTCCTTCCCTTTTCTTCCCTTCTCTTCCCAGTTCTCACTCTGTCTCCCAGGCTGGAGTGTATTGGCACTGATCATAGCTCACTGTAGCCTCGGCTCAAGTGATCCTCCTGCCTTAGACTCCTGAGTAGCTAGAACTACAGGCACAAACAACCATGCCAGCACACTGGGGTTCTGAGTTTTGTACTTCTTTAGTTAGATAGAAAATGCTTACGTGACTGCCTCTCAATCTTCAGCCAGTCATGCCCCATAAATCCATAAAGTGCTGTTTTATTTATAAAACACAATCTAACAGACCAAATCTATGCTGCCCAGAAGCTAGATAAGGTATCTTTCCACTGGCAGATACTATTAGCATATTTATAAGGAGCCCTGGTTGAGGTCACTCATCTTCCCCAAGTGAAGAGAAGAGGGTCTCAGCGCTGCTGTTAACCCTTTACTTTCCATGTGGACATCGCCTGATTTATCAGTGAAAGGAAACATACATGGTTTTCTTTTGCATCTAATTTATGTCTCTTCCAGCACCAGGAATTGAATATTCTGAATTCTCTGTTTTGAATTCATCAGCATTTTATTGCACCGTGTTTTCATTACAAGACTTAATCAATAAACACAAAGTTATTAAAACATGATGGCTGGCGCCTGTGGCTCAGTGCATAGGGCGCTGGCCCCATATACTGAAGGTGGCAGGTTGGCACCCAGCCCCGGCCAAACTGCAACAAAAAAATAGCCAGGCATTGTGGCAGGTGCCTGTAGTCCCAGCTACTCAGGAGGCTGAGGCAAGAGTATCAACTAAGCCCAAGAGCTGGAGGTTGCTGTGAGCTATGATGCAACAGCACTCTACCTGGGGTGACAAAGTGAGACTCTGACTCAAAAAAAAAAAAAAAAAGAAAGATGTGATGATTGTCCCTCTTGTATGTATCATCTCTTTTGGCCTCATACAACTCTGTGAAGTCGGTGTTGGGAGGCACTCCTTTACCTCATTCCAAAAATGTTCCTCTATGTGGAGGTAGCCTCATTAATGTCGTATGTGTGATCTTTTGAATCATAACAGGAGGCACATCTTTACTATGTAAATGGTGCAACATTGATAATTCATATTTAATGCAAATGCTTCAGTTCTTCAGTAGAGCATGTCTTCATGTCTTGAACACAGAAAGTCTACCCAAATGTGAAATTTACTCAAAACCTTTAGAAGTCTGAATAAATCAAAGAATTCTATGTACTAGTCACTTTGTGTAAGGAGCATTAGTATACAAGTAGTAGACTACAGAGGACAGTCAACATAGGTCAGAAAATAATCACAATTTCAAAGCCACAACTAGGGTAATGACAAGAAATGTTCCACAAACGTTTCCCTGTGAACAGGAAAAATAGCGGAGGAAAAATAGCAAAGATCTCTGCTGGTAAAACATGACCGTGTTATCTGTATTTTATGTCTTGATTACTTAGCCAAATTGTTGATTGTTGGGAGCTTTCGTTTAGCAGTGTCAGTGAAGACAGAATCAGTGGTAGAATATTTCACTCCAAATTAGACAAAATTCTTCTAGTTGCAAGTGGCAGTAACTAATGCTGAACCGAGGCCAAAAAGAGGATTAATTGGCACAGAATTTCATGAAAGTGTTGAAACCAAATATGGGAAGGAAAGAGATTTGGGTGACTTTCAGGATAACTGAATCTAGAACTGAACTACCATGTGGATTCTCTATTTCTTATATGTGTGACAGTTCATTCCCTCTCACTCTTGACAGCTCCCTCCACCTACAGAGAAAAGTTAAAAAAAAATCCCGAAAAGGAATAGATTTGCTCCCTTCTCTGGATGAATCAGTTGGAGGCAGGGGGCTGGTACTATGATTGACACAGCTTAGGTCCAGAGTCCACTTTTAACCCATCATCTGTGGCTAGGGGAGCAGGGTCATAAAAGAAAACAACAGGTTTGCAGGAGCTGCCGGAGTGGTGCTGTTCCCAGGAGATGCTCTGCCCAGACAAATGTGGAGAGTGAGTAGAACAGAAGCAAAGGGTGTTTACTCTATATTTCCTGTAAAGAACAAAAAGAATGGGGAAGGGCAGTGCCTGTGGCTCAAAGGGGTAGGGCGCTGGCCCCATATACCAGAGGTCATGGGTTCAAACCCAGCCCTGGCCAAAGACTGCAAAAAAAGAAAAGAAAAAAAGAATGGGGACGGGCAGATATCTTTAAGACATCATCTTCAATCACTAACTCTAAATACTGAGTTCTAGTTTATGTGACTGAAATAAACTACCCCTGGTATTTCTGTACTATGGTAGACTTTGAGTATTTTAGAAAACATTTGAATAGAGTTCCTTTTCCAGAAATGCCCAAAAGATGATGCTTCGGATATCATCTGATTTACTGATGTCTGTTAATAGCACAGTTGTATATGTAAGTACACTAATGATGTTTGACATATAGTACTTTAGAAATGATTGGCTTATTTTTCATTCAACAAATAATCTGTCAGGTGTTGTACTAGGCACAGGGACACAAGATGAACACAGCACAAGTTCATTTTCATCAAGTTTATGCTGCCATGGGGACAGAGAAGCAAACAAGTGATGATCATTCATATGACATATGTCATTCTAGGGATACATATAGGGTGTACTGGGATCTCACAGATGTGATAGTTAAAGCAGGGTAGGGAATTTAGGGGGGATTTGCCAAAGAAAGTGATGTAGATCTCTAAGATGAGGTTTTAAGTATATATAAAAATTGGGAAAGAGAAAGGAGTAAAAGTGGGACAACCAGAAGAATATCTACAAAGGCCTTGGGCTGCAAGAAACCTTGGCAAATTCTATAGCTGAAAGTAGTTTTATTCATTCATTTATTTATTATTTCTATTTTGAGACAGAGTCTCACTTTGTTGCCTTTGGTAGAGTGCCATGGCATCACAGCTCACAGCAACCTCCAACTCTTAGACTCAAGTGATTCTCTTGCCTCAGTGTCCCAAGTAACTAGGACTATAGGCACCCGCCACAATACCCGGCCATTTGTTTAGAGACAAGGTGTTGTTCTGACTCAGGCCAGTCTCGAACTTGTGAGCTCAGGCGACTCATCTTGGCCTCCCAAAGTGCTGGGATTACAAGCGTGAGCCACTGCGCATGGCTGCATGAAAGTAGTTTTAATATAAAGCTATAATGTAATAATAAAAAAGCAGAAAGAAGGCTAAGTGTGATGGCTCAGGCCTATAATCCTAGCACTGTGTGGCTGAGGCAGGTGGATTGCTTGAACTCAGGGGTTTGAAACCAGCCTGAGCAAGTGTGAGACTCCGTATCTTAAAATAGCCAGGCATTGTGACAGGCACTTGTAGTCCCAGCTACTCAGGAGGCTGAGGCAAGAGAATTACTTGAGCCCAAGAGTTTGAGGTTGCTGTGAGCTATGACAGTACAGCACTCTACCTGGGTGACAACGTGAGACTATATCTAAAAAAAAAAAAAAAAAAGGCAGAGACAGAGACTAGGCTGGAGAGGCAAGAAGGAGCCATGTTGTAAGATGTATTAAAGAGTTGGCTTTTATCCTGATAGGGATGGAAATCCATTGAGGAGTTTTAAGCAAAGGAATAATATGACCAAACTTGCATCTTAGAAATTTACTGTGCAGAGTGGGAAGGGGGCAAAACCGACAAGGATGCTGGTGTAATGTAGGTAGGCAGTGATGTCAGCTTAACTCCATTAGTACAGTGAGAACAGAAAAAGTAGAAGAATTTCAGTATAATTCAGAAGATAGAAAGAAGGTGAAGAAATTAAATATAATTCAGAAGGCCAGTTGCATCTGAGGAAAGAAAGAAGGGAATAAATAAAAGATAACTCAAAAACTTCTGACTGGGTCATCTGAGTGAATGGGATGCCATTCACTGAGGTGCTGCTTACAAGAGGGGACAATTGCCCCCAGGACAATAATATTGAATTTGGATGCTTGTGGGAAATCAAAGTGGAGATGCCTGATAGACTGCCGGGTAAGTGAATGTGGACTTCAGTAAAGTAATCTGGGCTGGGAGTAAATGCTACAAGTATTCATGGAAGCCACAGGAATGGATGAGGTGGGTCATGCAGAATATCTAGTGGGACATGACGTGTGCTTGGGGAGAAGCCTGAGGAGCAGCGGGATTAAAGAATGGGCAGAGGTAAAGCCCCGGGAACTACGAAGCAGCACTGCAGGCAGGAGTGAAAACCAACAGCAAAACCAGCAAGGCAGCATCCCAGAAATGAGGAGGAGTAGGAGGTCAAGAGTGTGAAATGCTCCAAACAGGTGATGAAATAGCTGGAAATTATCCATTAGACTTGCCAGCTAGGGTATCCGGGACGCTGAAGGGAGCATTTCAGAGGAGGGAAGAGGATGGTGGTTAAAGCAAGACTACAAGATGAAAAACAAAAACAAGCAAGCACAGACATCTTTGAAAGAACTTTTTCTATAAAGGACAGGGCAGAGATAGGCAGATACTGGCAAGGGGCAGACACAGGGTTCAGGATTTCTTTTTTAATGATGGGAGGAATGTGACTATATTTATTCCAACTTTCATCCAGTTAAAACCACCAGCAGAAGACATTTTCTCTTGTGAAATAAGCAGGATATACCTACGGTAAAGTCAGTTAATGTATTAATCTAAGTGTACAGTGTATTTAATTCCTGCTGGGCAGATACTGTGTAACCACTACCCAGATTAAGAGGCAGAACATTTCCAGCACCCCTGATGGTTCCCTCATTCCTCTTCCACCTTACACCCAAGAAGTAAATAACCATGATTCTTATGTCCATTATCACAGATTATTTATGCCAGCTCTTCAATTTTAAGAGAATAAAATCAACACATCTGAGATTCACCCATATGTTGCAAGTATAGCAGCAGTTTTTTTTAAATTACTGTATAATATTTCATTGTGTGAATGTGCTACAATTTATCTATTGACTGCGTTTCTAGTTCAGGACTATTATGAATAAGGCTGCTATGAAGATTCTTGTATATATCTTTTGATAGACATAGGTTTTCAGTTGCTTTGGATAAGTGCTTAAGAGTAAAATTCTGGATCATATAGTGTGTATATATTTAACTTGAGTTAAAAAAACAGCTTTTTAAAGGGGTAACATCAATTGCATTCCCAAAAGCAATGTGTGGAAATTCCTCTCACCAAAGCTTGCTGTTGTCTGTCTTTTTAATTTTAGCTTTCTGGTGAGCAGACATTTTGAAAGTCAGGTTTTCTGAGATTGGAAACCACAGCTTCTCATTTAGGACTTATAAAAATTTCAAAGCTTTCTACCTTAAGCACTTCCCATCATTGGCTGCTGCCCTTCGGTAAACCAAATCTAATATTAAAAACATGTAAACATAATTCAGGATGTTTTATAAGAAAGAAGTAATTTAATTCTCCTTTACGATTAGCTAAATTATAAACATAATAATCAGGAAAATCCTGTTAGAGTCCCCCTCTTAACTATGAATATGTAGGAAATATTACTATGCAATATATTAGTAAGAAGCTAATATTTTCTCTGATGATGGAAATTCCTCATTCATACGTCTATTCCAATTTACATTCTCTGTAAGCAGTGAGTTTAGAGGTAGTGGCTCATTTCCTCTCCTCGTTTTTATTTTAATGAACTATTTTGGAAATCATCATTCACTATGATCAGAATTATAGACTTATTTTGCTAGTGGAGCTTCTGGAGAAAAACAATGAAATAGAATAAATGATGGGCATAAAATTGAATGCTGACTATTTTATATTTTGACTCATAGTCTTCCCTCTTTAATATAGTTTCTGTTTGATCAAACCAAATAAATATATGACATGCTCTGATAATGCTATCTATTCTCTATTATGATTTATTATTATGGTAAATATTTGTTCATGCTAATATTATATGCCACACTGCTAACGATACCAGCGCCTAATAATTTAATTCTCACAAGTATCATGGTAAATATATTTAGAAATCTGTTCACATATTTCATCAAAATGAGATCGTTTACAGATGGTAAGTGTAAAACTGGAAGTAATAATAGACATACACATTTATGTAACTGGATGGAAAAGGTCTTTCTAAAAATGACACTAGAACCAGTGACCAAAAAGAAAATGTTTGACACATTTCTCTACATAATAATTTAAGATTTCAGTAGGCAAGTAACACCACATAGAAACATAAATTTGGGATTCTATATATTTTACTGGGCAACCAACCTTCTCTCTTTAAAAAAAAAAGTCAAAGTCAAAAGTCCCTTTGCCTTTTTTCCCCCTAATTATTAGCCCTAATTACTTCCCAAAGGCACCAAATATTTTCACATTGGTGTTTGGGGTTTCAGTACATGAATTTACAGGGGAGACACAAACCTGCCAAAATTCATGTCTTTCTCTCATACAAAATACATTGATTCCATCCCAATAGCTCCAAAAGTCTTAACTCATTGCATGTCAGCTCTAAACTTTAAAGTCCAAAGTCTCATCTAAATATCATCCAAATCAGGCATGGGTGAGACTTGAGGTAGAGTTCATAGTGTATCCTGAGGCAAAATTCCTGTCTAGCTGTGAACCTATGAAAATAGACAAGTTATGTGCTTCCAAAATATAATGGTAGAACAGGGCGAGGCGAGACATTCCCATTCCAAAAGGGAGAAATAGGAAAGGAGAAGGGGTGACAAGTCCTGATCGACTCCAAAATTTAACAAAACAAATTCCATTGATCTTGAAGCTGAAGAACAATCCTCTTTGGTTCAATACTCTGCCCTCCAGGCCCACTGGAAAAGCAGAGTCACCACCGTGGCTCGTGGGGTCCCATCCTCAGTACTCTGCCAAGCAGTCCTGCCCCAAAGGCTTCAAACGGAGGCCATCTGGCCTATTTAAAAGGGCTGTGGCCCTGATACTCTTGGATCACTTTCAGGGTCATTTTTCCCTCTTGCAGAACAGTGCCCACAGCTGAACAGTTCTCTCATCCCCTCCTGTGGAATCTGAGAAGTCTGACAGCCTTCTTCCTTGTGTCCCATTTCCCTGTCTGTGCAAACTAGAGGGTTTTGTTCATATAATCCCTTAAACTCCCCATCAAGTGCTAGTCCAGCCACTCCCTTGGGATTCTCTTTGAAACTAGCTTTCTCATTTTTTGAATTCTTCTTCTTCTTCTTTTTTTTTTTTCCCAATAAGAGTAGATGGAGAATTCTTTCCAAATCCTCAAGTTGTGAATCCTTTTGCTTAACAATTCCTTCTTTGGTTCGTCTCCCTCCTTTCACATTTTACTGTAAGCACTCACATGAGCCAAATCACTCCTTCAACACTTAGATCTCCTCAGCTAAATATCTTATTTAATCACTTGCAAGTTTTATCTTCCCCAAAACATAGTTCAGCCAAGTTCTTTGCCACTTTATAGCAAGGATCATCTTTCCTCCAGTTTCTCAAACAGGTTCCTGAGAATCTGAGACCTCACCATAATCACCCAATATCATCCATATTTCTGGCACACACCTCAAAACTCTTCCAGCCTCTATCCATTACCCAGTTCCAAAGCCAGTTCCACATGTTAAATATTGTTGAATCAGTCTGCACTGACTGCCATAACAAAATATTACAGACCAAGTGGCTTCAGCAACAGAAATTTATTTTCTCACTGTTCTGAAAGTTGGACATCCAAGATCAAGATGGCCCTATACTTGAGAGCCGGGGGCTCTCTTCCTGGCTTGAAGATGGTGACTTTCTCACTGTGTCCACTTGGTAGAGAAAGTGAGAGAACAAGTTCTCTGGTGTCTCCTTCTGTAAAGGCCTCAGTCCCTTCCAACCTGGACCCCACTCTCGTGACCTCAGCTGACCCTCACCTAGCCCAGAAGGCCTTAGCTCCAAGTACCATCACATTGGCAGCTAGGGCTTCAACATGGGAATTGGTAGAGAAAGCTGCAAACATTTGGTTTATAACAGAGACTAGCCCTCACTTTGTAAAACAAATGCATTTTTAAACATATGAAAAATGAAGTGCTCTAGATTACAAAAATAGTATTTTCTAAAACCTTTAACCCCAAATAAAATCACAGTAGCAATTTCCCAAATTGAATGCTGACTGAACTGATATTTTATTGCATTGAAACCCTGGTTTCTGTATTGGGCTCCCCGATTATTTGTCACCTCTGTTCAAGAATGTGTCCTCTTCTGCCAACACATTATTAAAATGGACAAAGATTATTCTCTACAGAAGCATTCTGTGTCTAAGGAATGAACATAGGAGTCAGCTTGCGTTAGGCCTATTGAGTGTGCTTCAATTTGTTTTTAGACGCCAAGTGTTTAGAAAAAGTATTTCAGAGCAGCACTTGACTAATAAGGCCGAAGGGATTATTCCATGTAGCTTTTGATCTTTTTTAGGTCAGCAAAATATAATATGTTTTTTTCTGTATTTCACTGAAATATTGCATCTTTTCTTTTCTTTCTTTCTTTCTTTTTTTTTTTTTTTTTTTTGTGTGTGTGAGAGAGGAATTCAGTCTTTTCTTTTTTTGAGGTAAGGTCTCACTCTGTCATCTGGCCTAGAATACTGTGGGTGTCACCACAGCTCACTGCAAGCTCAAACTTCTGGGCTCAAGCAGACCGCTTGCCTGAGCCTCTTGAGTAGCTGGAACTACAGGTGTACATCACCACACCTGGATAATTTTTCTATTTTTAGTAGAGATGGGGGTCTCATTCTTGCTCTGGGTGGTCTCGAGCTCCTGAGCTCAAGTGATTCTCCTATTTCAGCCTCCCAGAGTCATAGGGTTACAGGTGTGAGCCATCAGGCCTGGCCTGCATCTTTTTTTCATTATGTGTTAAGCAGTTATTAACATTTAATTGGTCTATACAGTAGTACTCTATGTAGTTAAATTAAAATGTTTTACTTTTTAAATTTTAAGATAATTTTTCAATTGTTTCAATTATCATCTGGTTCCTATATAGTTTCTTGTAAAAATGTAGTATTTACTCACCTGACATCCTCACAGCAAGTTTACTAGTCAGTATACTAAAAATAGAGTCAGGTTAACTTATAAAATTCATGTTTGATGCCTTATAAACTTGATTATAATTTAAATTAGAATCTGAATATGTGCCTTTACCAAATATTTTTTAAAAATTAAAACATGCCTTCATTTTTTTTTTAGCTACAGAATTAATTTTCCTTATTTTCAAAGTGCATTCTAAACTAAATTTCCTCCAGCACTCAATAACAGATGCCTTTTGATGATCACAGAATGTTGATAACATGGCCTCATGCAAACAGTCTAGAAAAATTTACCCCCTAAATAACATTTCCTAAAATGATACTTTAAAATATACATATGAAGAAAATTCCTTGTTTTCCTTCCTTTAAGTAATGAATACTAGTTTTTCTTCTACCAATTCTGATTATTTCTTCTAAAGTCAGTAATATTTTCTAAATGTCATTCCAAACTTTATTCAGTGTTTAGACTACATCTACTACTTCTAACATTTTTATGTACCTTATTGCATTTGAGAGTTTTTTTTGTCTTTGTTCCAGTTTCTCAACAAAGCAGAATTTTTCATTGTTCTTGCAAAACAAAAGTTTTAAAATATAGTTGACCTAATATACCTAATGTATCTTCATTTTGAATTGCCTCTATCCATGAACAATTGTCTGACCTGAAATGAGAATTTCTTCTGTCTTCAACTCCTATCACCTGAACTTAGATTGTGGTTTTCTAGACTTTAAAATGTTATTTTCTTTCCATAATGTCCATTGGCCATTTTATTGATTTAGAGGCTTTTGGTTCCATTTTGAAGTGACATAGTACAGTTGTTAAGTACCGAGGCAATCTGAAATCAGGGTATTTTTGTTTCATAGTCTTATTTTGTCCAAAAGAAAATCAATTATTATGATTTAACTTGTTTCTTCCCTTAAGGACGTCTTTCATGGAAGAAGCAATGCCAGATTAGTAAGCAATCTATAATCTTTAATGCCAATCCTTACTAATAAATCTTTAGAATTCTTGTTTTTCACCTATTTTATCTTTTATCTTGGAGGTTTACAGTCAATCTTTCAGATGATTTACCATTACTGAAATCTGCAGGAATTCTTCCCTTTCTTTCCCCTGTTCTACCTTCCTTTCTTTCTTTCAAAATGGCACTCTATTCATAGGATATTTGCACCCAGTGTTTAGTGTAATAGAAAGAGCCTCGGCTTTAGGCTAGGCTAGAGTTCTAATCCCAGATGTAGGAGTTCTGTGACCCCTGAGAATTAACCCACTCTCAGTTTCTTTTTCTTGAAACTGTTCATATATCCTAGTGTCTGTATAAGATTGAGGAAGATAACTTGGGTCTTCTGTTTATGGCAAAGCCCTGGATTAGATGACCCTAAAACATATAAGATAGATAAGTTGTATAAAATGTACAAATACCCTTTTAAATGTATACGTGAGCTCGCTCATGGGAAAGTAAGAGAAATCCTCAGGATCGAAAATGAAGAGGTAATAAAAAGTGAGGTGGAAGGCAGCATGGACTGAGGCTATGGCTTCCCTAATAAGTTTGCTGACTCCATTAACAAGGGGCTTACAGTTGGAGAGTCATATGGAAAAAGGAATTAGAACTGAGATACTCACATAAAGTGATTTGCTAGATGTCCACTCTTTAGCCCTTCAATCTACTTTTTGTTCTTCTCTACCCTGTATCACTGAGCTCCCTTATCCTCTTCCCGTGGGGCTTAGTCAATGGAGAGCCCTAGAAAGACATTGGAAGAAAGAAGAAGAGTGATGTCAGGGTATTTATCCCCTATTTCCATCCCTTTGAGGTTCCTTTAAACTAGCTATGTCCTTTAACCATAGGTCAGATTCCAGGAACATCTCCCTTCTCTCATCCTTTAAGGGTGGTGACAGCACCATACAGTCAACCTCAAGTTTCTTGTGGTTTCCATTTGCCACCCATACCTTTACCATCAATAAATATAATCGTTGCTTCTCAAATGTTTTGTTTCCTGTTATGACTCTGACTCAAAACAGGATTCTCAAAAGACCATATGCTTAGTGAAGAGATAGTCCAGGGGAAACGTTCCACCAGCACAAGAAGATAACATGGCCAAGTTTGCTTGACTTGGCCTCCTAAGGAATCATAACTACACTGTTTCTATAGTCCAAAAATAAAACATCTCAAGAATCTACAAAGTTATGTGGAATATGAGATCACAAGCTAAAATTATAAAATATATTAGGAAAGAATTGAGCAAAGGTGAGGGTGAACAAAGAAAATAAACAGCAGGATTTAACCTTCCAAGATCTTTAGTTAATACTATGACCTGACAAAGATGTACAATAAATACATCTTAAATTATTAAAGGCACAAGAGTAGAATTGAAAACATGAGACAAAAGAGAATATGTAAAAAGACCAAGCATACTTAGGAAAGAAATCAAATTCTAGAAATTAGAAAATATAATAATTAAAATTAAAACCTAATGGATATATTGTACACAGCTAAAAAGATTGAACTGGATGGTGGATCTGAGGAAAATGCCCAGAATACAACAGAGGAAGATAAAGATATAGAAAATATAAAAAAGGGTTAAGAATAAATGGCTAGAATGAGAAGATACAACATAGTTCTAATAACAGGTTTAGGAAAAGAAAAAAGAGAATGGAATGATATCGCAAAATATCGAGGACAAAGGAAGATCTTGAAAGCAACAAGGGAGAAAAGAAATAACCTACAGAAGAACTACAGTTAAACCAAAGCAAGTTTCTCTACAACAAAAATGGAAGCCAGATGATAAAGGTATAAAACCTTTAAACAGCAGGCACTCAGTAAGAGAGCAATTCAGCTGTGGCACCTTTCAGGTGATTGTTTCCTTATGAACCAAATGAGTTTTCACATTTTAGACAAATACATTTGTGTGTTTTACCACAAGCATTTTGTTCTGTTTCAGTAGTAGTTTGGTTTTTATATAGTTGAACCTGTTGGCCTTAAGTTGTTTTAACCTTCAAATAAGGAACTGTAAATAAAAATGCAGGCGTATTGTAATGCTTCCTAAAAAATGCAATGGGAAAAAAATGAACTGAAGTTCTAAGGGACATACATTAGAAAGAAATTTGAGTATAGAAAGTTGGTGGGAACTGGTGCCAGAAAGAAAAGCAAAAGATTACCTGGGATTTATAGCTAAGACAGTAGCTAAAAGGGGGCAAAGAATACAGACAATTGAAATAAACAAACACAAGAAAGAATGTTCAACTCTGTTAATAGTTGGAAAAGCACATGGTAAAGCACAGAAATAGACTTTTACACATTGTAAATTAGCAAAATGTCAAAAAATGAAAAGATTCCATTCTGGTAATTCTATGCCACACACGTATTGCTAGAGGCACTGGAAATTAAATTTACATAATTAAAATTAAAAATTCAGTTTCTCAGCCACAATAGCCCATTTCAAGTGCTTGATAGCCACATAAAGCTATTGGCTACCATCTTGTTCAGCACAGGAGAATATTTCCATGGTCTCAGGAAATTCTATTGACCAATGCTGCTCTAGAGAATGGATGTAGGGCGAGAATTGATGGATTATTGAATATATGCAACTTCTAGTCTCCTTGATACTTGAAATTGTTCCCCAGTGGTTCTATCAATTTACTCTCCTGTCAACAGGTACATTATTTTATCTCCTCTGAACACTTGGTATTTATATACTTCTATTTTTCTAATCTATGAGTATGAAATGATATAGCTCACAGAACTAAATTTGCATTTTCCTGATTTCTAATGAGGTTGAGTACTGTTAATGTATTTATTAGTCTTTTCTGTATGGCATTTTTTTTCCACATTACCATGTTGAAATTATTTAAAACTGAAATGAAAAGTTAAAAAGTAAAGTGAAAAGTTAAAAATAAAAAAAAAAAACTACAAAAATGGCCTACAATGATTTTAACTGAGTAAAAGAAAATATCTAGAATGGTTTAAGTTTACAAATTTTGTTCTAATAGTCAAGTTAGATACATTAAGATAGTACTATTTAGGATAATTTATTTTTTATCTAAAAATGATTTTAATATTGCCATCATACTGTTTTCTCATCTTCAAAGAGCAAAACAAATATAATTTTGCTTGAGGCTTGGGGAAATTGCCCTACAACTTCTTATTTTTTGCTTTCTAATCTTTCTCTCAGCTCCAGCTACTTGTAGACTGAGTGATAATTTTCTTTATCCCGGCTATTATTTTTATTTGACATTATTCCTTTCTAGTAGAACACTGTGTGCTTGACTTAAAAAAAAAAAACAAAACTGTGTGTGTGTGTATATATATATAAGTAAGGATAGAGTTTTGAGAAGAGAAAGACATTTCAAGATTTGTATCTCTAATAAAACAACATGTTTAAATTGCAAAGGAGACTGCTTTACATAACTCACAGTGGAGGGAAATGAATTTGTGCAGATCCCTTGGAGACTTCACTTATTCATATTTTGGAGATGTAGCTACAGTGCACATTGGTACTTGGACTTCCAAGTAGTCGACTTGGTGAAAAACATAACATTCTTAAAAAGTGGAACTGCAGTGTTTAAAAAAAAAAAAATGAAGTCATGGCATAAAAATTCAAAAGAAATTAATTACTGCCCAACTAAATCTTGGGAGAGAATGAGCTGTATTTGATGAGATGTTTCGTTAGAGCCTTAGCAGCCAACACTTGTAAACTTCCAGGGGTGAAATGTAATTAAGCTCCCCCACATACCTGAGCAGATTTGTCCCCCTTTGGTCCTTTCCTTCAGCTGTATTGTCAGCCAGGCTGCTTCTTGTTATCATTCATTCATATCCTTCCTGGACCAATTTTTTTCAGTTTCCGTGCTACTGTTTTCTGAACGATGTTTCCTACCCCTGGTACAAGTGCTCTTTGCAGCAGTTTCAGGTAGCACAGCCAGGATTTTTACCTTGAACAAAGATAGGCAGGAGCGTTCTACCTTTTCACTGAGACTGCAGGCCCCAGCTGATCCTGCAGCCCGAAATCCTTCAAGCAATTTTCATCAGCTGTAGGTATATTGGGTATCTGTTCTGGATCTTTGGAATTTTAATAGTGTGCCTAGGAACATATCTTTATGTATCCTTTGCTTTTCCCAGTTGCTTCCAAATGAATTGCCCTATAATTGATTTATTTAGAGGGGGAGGCAGAAAGCCTCTGAGTCTGTTGTCTTGCCCTTGCCCTTGCCTGGAACATTGCCCCTTTCCAGTCATCTCACCAATTAGGGCTCTTTGTTAACTCATACACTAATTTGTCAAGTGGGTACCGCTGCATTGACTTTGATTTGCCATATGATGTCAGCTCATATTAAGACCATTGTGACGTAAGTTCAAAGACAAGAAATGAAAGGCCAAAATGAAGCAAAACTTCATTAACAAGACTTTTTTTTAAATTATGATAAAACCTGGAGTGCAAACCGAATAGGATTTACAACCTGAATGCACACCCTCCCGGAGGCGTCCCTGAATAATCTGCCAAGCAATGCCTGGCTTCTCGGGGGTGCCTGTCGTGGGAGATGCCATATCGCTGTGGTCTCGGAGCCTCCCATGGTCTTCCATCTGCTTAAGTTTGAGCTAAGGTGTAGGTTTGGATCTACTTACTAAGATTTCTCTGAAGTGTACCCTGAATGGCATCTGAAAACATTTTTCGCTCCATGTGTTCACTTGGAATGTGCTCAGATGTTTACTGAAGCTACTTTAGCTCTGTAACTGTGTGTTACGGTTTGAGGGCACTTTATAGGGTTGTCTGCTTTAAATATCAACCTTACCCCTGGCATGCCAACGTCATGGCATCTTTCCTTTGGATGCTGGGTAATTTACACTCACAATAATTCTTTTTTAAAATGTAAATATCCTTGCTGCCACATCTTATTTCAGCCTAATACTTTCGCTGATGTCAAGGGGAGGAAAATAAAAGCAGAACAGGACACAGGAACGGTGGGGGGAGTGAAGGGAAGGAGGCCCATAAGAAAACTGGGAAGGAGAGGAAGAAAGTTCTAAAGGATGAGCTGAACGAAGCAAAACAAATTTTACCAATGCCTTCATTTTGCCAGGTGCTTCCAATGGTTAAATTTTATTCTGACATTATGCTGTTCCCTTGACACACATGTGTACATTTACTTGCTATTTACAAAATCAAACATATAGGTGGGACTTTACAAAGAAGTAAATTGTCAAGCCAGAATAAAATAAAAGACCTTCCTCAAACAGGTTGGGCAAAAGACTAGGAAAACACCCATTTTCGAGAAGAATTGAATGGGTGAAGATTTGCTGAAAGTAATTTATTGTGTTTCAGGTATTATTATTTGAGATACCTGAATTCTAATCTGTGTAAGTTAAGCCAAGTTGTATAAGATGTTAATCATTTGATATGGCCCTAATATGTCACACTGGCTATTTCATGCAAATAACTCAAACCATGGAATTCCTACTTATAACATCAGACTTTAACCTCATCACACTCTGTATCTAGCATTTAAAAACAAATTTATTTTTGATGTGTTCACCAGGTTATGGTTATAAAAGGCTCACCTACTAGTTCTTAAAATACGGTTCCTGGATCAGCTGGGAACTTAATAGAAACAAAATTAACAGGCCCCACTTCAGATCCATTGAATTGGAAACAGTAGGGATACACCCCCACATTCTGTGGTTTAATAAGCGCTCCAAGTGATTCTGATGTACATGAAAGTTTGAGAACCTCCAAGTTCTCGAGTCTGTGGGCTTCAAAGTGAAGTGTGCAAGATGATCTGAAAGAAAATATTACAACTGCACATTGCATATTCGCCTTTTCTATCTTAATTTTTATTTTGTGCATTTCAAAATGTCTAATAGTATTGTATATATATAATTTATCAACAAATACATATTGTATACTGGGAGTGCATGTTTAATCTTTTTTATTCATAGGAATGCAAGAGATACAAAGTTGGAAGACCACTTGTCTAATATAAAATTCTCATGCTGTAAGTCCAACTGAACCATCAGCCACTAACAATGTCATGCATTTGCATTAGTATATATATCTACCTACTTCTCACTTCTAAAATGCTTTTCAGAAGTTTCAGTATTAGTCTCCCCTTAGGCAGAGAGGTCTCACATCCCAGTAAAGTGATAGGAAGGGGTCTCTGCATGGCATCCTGGACTCTTGTTGCTCTTTGGGGAATAAGGAGACAATTAATGGCCCATGAATAGCATCAATACCCTTTTTCCATTTGCCCCTCAAAGCATTAATTTTGTGCAGAAAAGGGCTCAAAAAGCTAGAGAAAGGGTTCTCTGCCCAGTCCTTGCCACACCCTTTCCCATTCGTATTGCTTAGCTTAGGTAAAGGGATGCATGGGGGTGGAGCACTCATTCTCTTTGGCAGTTTCCCTTACACCCCCCACATACTCCAGCTTGTGCTAACCTGGTGGATGACAGGACACTGTACTAGACACTTATGTCTCCTTTGTGTTATGCCTTCCTCTGAACTAAGCAGACAATATTATTATGCACTTACTACAAATGGAAAAATGAAGGACCTGGGAATAGGGCCAACCTTCAAGCCACAATAACTTAGGAGCTCAACAAAGAAAAGTAAAAAAAAAAAAAAAAAAAAAAAGATTATCTTATCTCTAGCACAATATTTTGCAAAAAGTATGCTCTCAGTAACTATGCTTGGGATAAATGAACAAACCTATAAATACGGTTCAGTTCCTGAGCACTCTGTCCTAGTGATGTTAGGTGCAGTTAAAAGCACCAAGGTGGGTTTGAGTCCTCCCACTATGTTTATTCTTGTGAGACCTTCAGCAAGTTTCATAACCTCTCTTAAGCCTCATTTCCCTCAGTCTGTAAACTGAGGATAAGGATAACTACCTCATACACTCATTACGAGAATTAAATGAGATGTAAATGCTTAGCATGGTGTCTGGCACATGCTAAACTCTGAACAAACGTATTGTATTAGATTATATTTTGCTAATGCTGAATTGAAATAATAAAAGCATGCTCCTACCCGCAAGTACTTTGTCAGTGAAGCTCGCCAACCTTTTTCTCCCTCTTGGTAAGGGCTAATGATCTTACATAATTTATGCTGCTTGGAAAATCAAAAGTGATGCCTCTATTGGAGAGACTGACCTACACGTTTGCTAATCACTATTTGCTCCTGCCCATATGTCTGTCTGCCTGAAGAGCTATTTCTGTTCTTGAGCTAACCATTGGCAGAGATGCAGAGTCCTTTCATTCTGTTCACCTAATGGCACATTATTCTTCCTCATTAAGAAAAAAAGAAAAAAAATTATACATAGGTCTCCACAGTAGAGCCATTTATTTAGTTGAAAACTTGCTGGCAGTATCCCTTCCTACATCAAGGAAGGAATAAAGGACGGCAAGTTTTCTATCACTGTTCAGAAAAATTGGTCGGTCGTAGGGGAGACTTTACAGTATGTTATCAAATAAAAACCCCAAAGGATCATAATAGAAGTTTTCATAAATTCTTAAGAAAGGACTTCAGGAAAGGTAACACTGTTTTCCCCAAATTCAACCTTTTGTGAACAGCAGGAACTCAATAAATAGTATTTGAATCAATAATTAAAAAGAAAGCCTGAAACAAAGGTATAGGAATACCGAGGCACGAAATGCAGAAATACCGCCGTGAAACACCTCCCCCATTCATTTGTGCTTGTTATGACCATATACTACTCAGACATTATTGCACTCGAATCTTTCTCTTAATGCTGTGAAGTCAGATGTCATTTGTAATTAGGGCTGTTTGATCCTCATCCTTACGCTTCCTGTTGGAGGCTGGAAGGTAGCCTTTATGTTAATATTCGTTTCTCTTTTTGAGAAAGTGTGAACTTCTGTAGTCACTGAGTAGACTCTCCTCTGCCTACAGTCATATTGCTGTTGCTTTCCTTCACCGACTTGGACACTCTGAAGTTACTACCCTTGCCCCTTGGAAAACACTGTATGTAGCACATGGTCTCAAGTCCATTGTCCATCCAGCCACCTGCCATTTCCAACAGTGACACCAGGTGGGCTGACAGGTGAACAGGGTTGGACGTCTTCCACTGTGACAGCCTGAGTTCAGTTTGATTCATTTCCACAAACATGGATGGAGAGGCTTCAATGAGCCAGGCAATATGCTAGGTGCCGGGGGGGAAAAGAGAGAGAACGAATCAAACTTCCTTCTCTTGTAATATTGGATATTGTAATGTAGCTAATTTAATAAAAGTACTGCCCCTCTTGCATTTCCTTCCTGTCTCCCCTACCACTGTTTCTTCCTTCTGTCTCTTTTGTATGTAGCCCTTTCTCTGCATTCTGATGGAAATTTACTTGGAAAGTCTAGCACTGGCACACATGTCAAATCTCGGACACTAAATTTCTTAATTACTTCAAAGAGATGAAAGGAAAGTGGGATAAGCTCTTCAAAAAGTCAGTGATCCCTAGTAGGGTATCATAGCTGTAAATCTCTCATTTATGAATGAATCCTGTAACCTATTTACATGTTTAGCCTGGATAATCTGGTACAGTTTCTCAAATTCATAAACTCCTTTTTCAAGTAGCGATGTTTCACAAATCTTGCCCCCCAAAATTTATATGTTGAAGGCCTCACCCCATTTGTGGTATTTTTTACAGCTCTTGCAAGCTAATACACCATGCCTTTACTTTCTTCCGACTGTGTTTATTTTGAACCTAAAAGGAATTTTTGGAACATCAAAAATATGTCAGTAGTGCTTCCTTGACATCTTTCAAGGTCAAATTAACTTTGATTACAGGACTTCATAGCCTCTTTATGGCCTAAACATTTCTGCACTTTTCTGTTTGTGACTGTGTGTTTGCCTCTCACGTTCCTCTCATAGAGCAGTCCATCAACACCCTTCGCCCAGAGGGCATGAAAAATTCAACTTCCGAGACCTCTTAGGCATCAGACCTTAAGCAAGTGAGTTAACTCTGTGATCTTTCAACTT
Organism: Galagoides demidoff; assembly: GCA_963574575.1. Lineage (NCBI taxonomy): Eukaryota > Metazoa > Chordata > Mammalia > Primates > Galagidae > Galagoides > Galagoides demidoff. The sequence goes on from CAUYQV010176148.1 coordinate 31,317, forward strand.
GAAAATGGAGAGGGAGTCGAGACTGAAATGGCTGTTTTAAAGTGATAGCCTAGAAAAAAACTTCACAGAGCCATCTAGTCCACAACCCTTAATCCACTCTTAATTTAGTCCCATATCTGACCGTGACACCTGTTTTGTTCTACCTCAGTGTACCTATTAAACTGCAGTCAATTTAGTAACCACCACGAGGGAAGTATTTTTAAAGTTCTATTTTTAGAACTATTAAAGACAATTACATGGTTTCAAGGATCTTTGCTTGTTTTCTTTACTGTAATTTCTGGTTAAGTGATAAATATTGAATATTTGCTTCTTGGAATAAGATCAGAGGCCTTATTTTGTTATTTTTCAAACATGTGGCTTGCTTCATGATCCGGACTCAATTTCTAAGAGCTTTTGAAGCTTTTTAATAATTACTTACAGTTATGATTCACAGTTTATTAGGAGAGTACAGATTGTGATGAACTTTTTATATCCTCTTAAGTAATTACCGTTCTTAAATCTCCAGTTTTATGTTTCATATCAAAGAAAGCTTTTTATCTGGGAAATTCTTTTCTTTATATATTTTATAGTTTTGTTAATTTCTAATTAGCATGGGTATAAAACAATTGTATACTGTATTTTATACATATGATGTTTTAATACGGGCAGACAATTGGAAATTAGTCAAACCAGGGTAATTGGGGTATCCATCACCTCAGGCATTTAACATTTCTTTGTGTTGAGAACATTCCAATTCCACTTTTGTTGTTGTTTCAAAGTGTACCCTAAATACTGTTCACTGTAGTCACTTTGTTGTGATACTAAATATGGTTTATTCTAACTATCTCACTATATTTGTGCACCCATTAACCATCCTCACTTTATCCCTACCTCCCTGCTACCTTTCCTAGCCTCTAGTAACCATCATTCTATTCTCTGTCTTCATGAGATCAACTCTTTTAAATAGTTAGGTCCCACAAATGAGTTAGAACACACAAGATTTGCCTTTCTGCCCTTGGCCTATTTGACATAACATAATGTTCTGTCCATGCTGTTTCAAATGACAGGATTTCATTATTTTTTGTGGCTATATAGTATGCCATTGTGTATATGTACTGCAATTTCTTTATCTATACATTCACTGATGGACACTTAGGTTGATTCCAAATCTTGGCTAGTGTAAATAGGGCTGCAATAAACCTAGTAGCGCAGATATCTTTTCCATATGCTGAATTTCCAACCTTTGGAAAAATACTAAGAATGTTTAGGTCATAATATTACTCTTAGTTTTTTGAACTTCCTCCATAGTGTTTTCCATCGTGGTTGCACTAATTAACATACACAACAGTGTATGAAGGTTTCCCTTTCTCCACAACCTCTCCAGCACTCCTTATGCCTGTCTTTTGGGTACAAAGCCATTTTAACTGGGGTGAGATGATATCTCATTGCAGTTTTGATTTGTGTGTTGCTGATAATGATTTGAGCATCTTTTCATATACCTGTTGGCCATTTGTTTGTCTTCTTTTGAGAAATGTCAATTCAGATCTCTCGCTTTTAATTGGATTATTTGATGTTTTTTATGGAGTTGTTAGAGCTCCTTAGATGTAGGTCACTATGAAATTTTTAAAACAGACTACATCATGGCCCATTATTTCACTTCTAAGAAACACAGTCAGCAGCATCCCTTCCGATTCACTTGTGCAAGTTTCAACTTGCTCAGCTCATCAGTGTTGCTCCCTGGGAGAGCTTTCTATCTGCATGGATTTTATGTTTCCTGATTTTGATGTATCTCAAAACTTTTATAATGACCCACTAGTTATTAATCCCTTGACAGATGGATAGTTGCAAATATTTTCTCCCATTCTGTGGGTTTTCTCTTCACTTTGTTGATCATTTTATTTACTGTGCAGAAGCTTTTTAGTTTGATGTGACCTCACTGGTCCAATTTTGCTTTGGTTGCCTGCACTTGGAGATATTACTCAAGAAGCCTTTGCCCTAAGCAATGACCTGAAGTGTTTCTCCAATGTTTTCTTTAGTAGTTTCATAGTTTATAGTCTCACATTTAGGCGTTTAATTGATTTTGGTTTGATTTTTGTATATGGTGAGAGATAAGGGTCTAGTTTCATTCTTTTGCCTATGGAGATCCAGTTTTCCCAGCACCATTTATTGAAGAGACTATCGTTTCCCCTCTGGATGTTCTTGGTAGCCCTGTGGAAGAATTATCCATTCTGTTCCATTGGTCATATGTCTGTTTTTATGCCAGTACCATGCTGTTTTGGTTAACATAGCTCTGTAGCATAATTTGAAGTCATGTAATGTGATTGCTCCAGTTTTGTTGTTTTTTTGGTCAGGATGGCTTTGGCTATTCTGGGTCTTTTGTTGTTCCATATAAATTTTAGTATTATTTATTATATCTCTGTGAAGAATGTATTTGGCATTTTGATGAGGATTGCATTGAATCTGCAGATTGCCCTTATTGATTCTTCCAATCTATGAGCATAGAATATTTTTCTTTTTTGTGTGTTCTTTTCAATCTCTTTCACCAATGTTTTACAGTTTTTATTATAGAGATCTTTCACTTCTTTGGTTTATTCCTAAGTATTTTATTTTATTTGTAGCTATTGAAAATGGGATTACTTCTTGGTTTCTTTTTCAGATTGCTTACTATTACCATGTGGAAATAAGACTGATTCTTGTATGCTGATTTGGCATCCTGTAATCAACTTCACTGAATTTGTTTATCAGTGCTAGTATCAGTTCTAAAGGTTTTTGAGTGGAGTCTTTCAGTTTTTCTATATACACATATAAGATCATATCATCTGCAAACATCCAATTTGGATGAAAATATTTATTTCTTTCTCTTGTCTGATTACTCTGGCTAGAACTTCCAATATTATATTGTGTAACAGTAGTGAAAATGGACATTCTTGTCTTAGTCCAGATCTTAGAAGAAAGGCATTCAGGTTTCCCCATTCAATATGAAACTGGCTATGGGTCTGTCATATGTAGCTCTTATCATGAGGTAAGTTTCTTCTATACCCAGTTTTTTTGAGTTTTTTTTCATCAAGGGATGTTGAATTTTATCAAATTCTTTTTTGGCATCAATTGAAATGATCATACGGTTTTTGTCCTTCCTTCTGTTGATACAATGTATCACATTGATTGATTTGCATATGTTGAACCATCAAGTGTGATAAATCCTACTTGATCATGATGAATAATCTTTTAAATGTGCTATTGAATTTGGCATGCTAGTATGTTTTGAGGGTTTTTACATCAATGTTCTTCAGAGACACTGGCCTATAGTTTGTTTGTGTGAGTGTGTGTGTGTGTTTGTTGTTGTTGTTTCTTTGTCTGGTTTTGGTGCCAGGGTGACATAGGCCTCATAGCATGAGTGTGGGAGTATCCCTTCCTCCTTGTTTTTGGAATAGCTTAAGTAAGATTGATAATTATTTCTCCGAATGCTTGGTAGAATTCAACAATGCAGCCATTGGTTCCTGGGATTTTCTTTCTTTTCTTTTCTTTATTTTACTGTGGTTAAACTGGTACCCATGTGGAAAAACAAAGCCCTCTGAGCTCTTCCGTTTCCTTTTCTCAAGTTGAAGAAGACTCTCTCTTAGCTGTGCTGCCATAATTGGAGAGGGGTAACAAAAGCTTGGCCACAGCTGCTGGTGTCTCACTGGGTCCCATACCCACCAAGTCCACTGGCTCCATGCCAGCACAGCCATAGTAATTGCTCAAGGACTATAGGCCTTATAGCCCAGCACCTTACAAATTTAATCCAGGCCCCAGACTGCTCTTTTTCTTCTGGTGGTGGGGCCAGCTGGAATTTGGGCTTCCAGGCAGAGGATTTCCCTCTAACCAGGCTGGTCAAAATGCTTCCTCTAAGAGCACTGGCAGAATTCCTTTTTGTGCTGTTTCCCTGTGCCAGGGCAGCCCTGAGTTCCAATGCAAAGCCCCATGATCACATCACTCTCCCTCCCTGGGCACACAGATTCCCTCCACTAGGCATGCTGGCAATACTGCTGGGGGATTGAGGGGAGTGGTAATACAGGACAGCTTTTTCTGCCCTCCTCAGTGCCTCCTTCTTTGATACAATGTGAAAAGCAGGTAGTATGATCGCTCACTTGATTTTTGGCTTTTCTGAAGGTGCTAGCTTGCATGGATAGTTGTTGGATTAGGTGTTTGTGTGGAGGGACAATCCCTGGAGGTTTCTATTTGACCATCTATTTTCCCTATCTGGGAAATTCTACTCCACTTAAATGGATGCAAACACTTACTGCCTTCAAACTTGCCTCCTAAAATGAGGCTGTTTGGAGAGTTCCCTTCATAGGGCATTTGTTATATATCCTAATTTGCTGGGCCTTAACCCAGCACTAGTGAATATAGATACAACCGGGGTCACTCCAATACAGTAAATATGTGAAGTGGGCTGGTTGGGGCCCTGGAGAGAACGGGAGAGCTGCTGCTTCTCTGCCAGGTGGCTGCTCCTCAGCACTAGCTGAGTGCTGCCATCCGCCAGAGCAGGCCTGGCTCTCTCTGATTTTATGAGATGCGGGGATCCAGATATCACGTGATTTCAAAAACAAAAAGTTAACCACTATCATCAAAACAAGTTTATGAGCATCTTTAGACCACCAGTGTGCAATCTTCACATAAAGCCGTTACAAGTAGAAAGAAACTTGTAACCACAGAGGAGATCTACAGAAAAAAAGATACATTTTTTATAAAGAAGAAACTTGGGCAGACATCTAGGCGTGCTCATCATTTTCTGTGCATGATCACACAGAAGAGCTTTTTATGTACTGAGCATTACATGGATAATTTCATTTATTATAACAACGAGATAGGCATCATTATCCTCATTTTATATATTAGAAAACTAAGATTCAGAAAGCATAAGTGACTCAGAAAGGTTAAGCTACCAGGTGATATGCTACTAGGTAAGAAAGTAGATTCCAAAGTAGTATATAGATATACCATGCTCACTTGCCTGCTTTCAGGCTTGCACTCTCCCTCTCTCTTGTCTGTATATGTATTTGTATACTTGTTTTTTAATCTGAAAGGAAATATACCAAAAGGTTACCAATGGTTACTTCTGGAATCAGTGTAAGTCGTCTGTTCCTGTTTTTATTTATCTGTATAAAATGTCTGTTGATATGCATGTATTACTTTTATAAAACTGATCTTTTACAAAATTTTATAAAATAATTTTAAAAAAAAGAGGGCTACAAGGAAAGAAACTCTTACGAAACCGGTCTCTAATGTTGAAAGGGAGCTGACAATGGCAGAACCAGTTCTGTGACCTCAGCCTCTGACTATCTCCTCACACCATGTAGACACTACGTTGCTATGCACCCGTCTGTTCAGTGTTGGGAATTATAAAGCTACCTAAGATCAACTTTTTGACCTTGAAGAGTTTACAAACTAGTGAAAAAACTCATAGTAGAATGTGTATATATAATAGATGCTAACCTCTTCTGTTTGCATAAAGCATTTGCCTTTTTGTAGAAAATAGCTCTTGCATCTGTCTAGGAATGCACATTTCTATATTGGCAGGCAGTGTCATCTTTTGACAGTTATATAAAAAAATGGAAATTATCACTGCATGCCAATAGGAAGACATAATGACATCGTGGGATCCTATTAGATATAATATTTACAGAACCCCTAGTGTTGGAAAGGAAGCTGACGCTTCAAAAAGAGGCCATGAAGTGCTAAAATAAATAAATAAAAGAGTTCTAACTCTGAATTGTTCATATAACCTAAAGCTCAAAATGCCAGCTACGCTGGCGGCATGGAACTCTGGCACATAGTAGAAGCGCTCTCCATTGGCTGTTATTATTATTGATATAATAAGTATCTGCCACCTTTATACCCTCTTCCTAAGCCCTCCCCAAAGAACTTTTCTGGCTTGATCCTTTTTTGATTCTAAAAAAAGGGATTTCAGGCCTATGTAGTCCATATTTGGGGGCCTTCATGGTCTTTTGTCCCCCTTGGGCCATTACTCAAGATAAACCACGTCTTTCCTATAAGAGGAAGACATTGGCTCTTGAACCAAAATGGATTAAACAACTGGCTGGTCTAGGAGAGGCCTACACAACCTATCTGGCATAAATAATCATTGAAGTATTAGTCAGTATTTTGTGCTATTACAGTTAAATGGGATGATGAAATAATTTCTTTTTTTTTTTAATCAAAAGTCTCTTTGGATTAATTGAATGAGTAGAGTTTGATCAGCCTAGTTTCCTCAAGTTGCCTTAAATCTGTGTCATTGTTTTTGGTGATTTTAACAAAGTCTGTAGCTTTACTGAAGAGAAATACAGCATCACCTAATTAAGAAAGAAGAGCTAAATACTATTCAGGTAAACTAAAAGTTTATGTATTGAGCCCTAAATTTCTAGTGGCTAAAAACAGGAATTAACTGCATATTGCAATGAATGACCCAGACTTTTGGATATAATGAAAATTAGCAAGTTGAATTCTTGCCAGTAGAAGGAATGATAATTAAATGATAATTGACCTGTGAAGATCATTGTTATCAGGTGTAAACACTAAACATCAGAGGCTGAAGATCTGGATTTTTATATGTAAAAATATTGTGCAGATTAAAATGTGGATAAATACATATGTTTCTTTAAGATAATTAAATGTGGATAAATACATATGTTCTTTAAAATAAATTTATATATATATATATATATACATATATATATATATATATTTTTTTTTTTTAAATAAACTGATCCGGCAGCACCTATAGCTCAGAGGGTAGGGCACCAGCCACATTCACCGAGGCTGGTGGGTTCAAACCCAGCCTGGGCCAGCTAAACAATAATGACAACTACAACAAAAAAATAGCCAGGCATTGTGGCTGGTGCCTATAGTCCCAGCTACTTGGGAGGCTCAGACAAGAGAATCACTTAAGCCCAAGACTTGGAGGTTGCTGTGAGCTATGATGCTACAGCACTCTACTGAGGGTGACATAGTGAGACACTGTCTCAAAAAACAAATAAATAAACTGATCCTATTAAAAAGCAATGTATATTATTTGTATATATACGTATATATAGGCTCAGTGCCTGTAGCTCAGCATCTAGTTGCCAGCCACATACACTGCAGCTGGTGGGTTTGAACCCAGCCCAGGCCTGCCAAAACAACAATGACAACGGCAACCAAAAGATGGTTGGGCACTGTAGTGTGCACTTGTAGTTCCAGATACTTAGAAGGCTGAGGCAAGAGAATTGCTTAAACCCAAGAGTTGGAGGTTGCTGTGAGCTATGATGCGATAGCCCTCTATGAAGGGTGACATAGTGAGACTCTGTCTCAAAAAAAAAAAAAAAGAAAAGAAATATATATACATGTCTATATCTGTTTATGTGTGTGTGTATATATATACAAATCCTAGGTATAATATAGAAAGGGCTATTCTAGCCATGTGATCCATGGTATTGTGTGGGTTTCATCCCAGCAGAGATTTGAGAATCCAACATTCCAATTCCATCAGCCACAGGCTTTGTGTTTGCTAGCTCTAAGAAATGCAAAACCCATAAGATTAGGTCCCCAGGAGTTGTTTGCAGACCCCATATGATTCTCAAGCAGAGACCATAAAGAGGACATAAAAGGCTATGTGTGGTGGCTTGCATGTGTGATCCTAGCACTTTGAGAGGCCAAAGGAGGAAGATTGCTTGAGGTTCAAGAGCAGCCTGAACAAGAGCAAGACCCCCATCTCTACAAAAAATAGAAAAATTAGCCCAATGTGGAGGTGCATATCTATAGTCCCAGCTACTTGGGTGGTTGAGGCAGGAGGATCACTTGGGCCCAGGAATTGGAGGTTGCAGTAAACTCTGATTGTGCCACTGTATTCTAGACCCAGACACAGAATGAGACCCTGTCTCAAGAAAAATAAAAAGAGGACATTATGAGAATCAGAGGGAAAAATGGAGAGGCCAAGAGACTCACACCAAAAAGGAAGGGTAAGAGATTGGGAGAAGAGACCAAGATAGAATAATAAAGACATTTTATTTTGAAGATTAAGAAATGTTGCCTGTACATGTTAATTTTTCCTGGTCAGTTAGTATACATTTTGGGAGTGATACTCCTATAATGAGAACAAGAATTCATAATATGCAGCCCATCAATTCCTTCAACCTCTAATGCCCTACAAAACGCCCAGAAGGCTCCTTCATAATCACCTCAAATGTCACCAGCAATTCCCAACTCTCACCACTATTGCATTAAACAGTAACATTTACGATAAATAAAAGATGATTTACAATTTAATAGTAATATATATTTTTAGTCTTCTCTCATTATGAGCATGGTTATGTCAGGAAACTGAGGCTATTGATTTTTTTTAAGTGTTTAAATATAGTTTTTACTTTTTAAATGGAAAAAAAACAATAATGAGCTTAATAATGCTACCCATTATTTATCAACTCTCCCAATGGGGTTACGGGGAATAGCAAAGGTCCTGGCAAAGGGCAAACCAAAAACAACAGGGAAATGAATTACCAGAGTATTGCCTGAAATCGTAAGAGGCGCTGACCCCTCTGAGCCTCATTGATTTATATAAAGGTACCCTCCGTAGCCACGAAAAACACCGTTTCAGATTTCCTGTGCTGTTAAAAGTCAAGTTTTATTTCTAACTGAACCCAAATAGCTGCAGGGCAGACTTTGATCCCAACTCATGTTCAATGGTGAGGAAGTCAGAGAGCCCGCCATATGTTCCCATGGAACAACATGCTGTGAAGTGAGGGGAATTGCTGCAATTATGCTTGAAAGGCTCCTGGAGGAACCAAACTTGCTAAGATGCTCTATGAAGAAAATACAAGAGGTTTCCCCTAACACACAGGTTTCATAAACACTCACTGGAGCACGATTATAATAAACATGGAGACAGTAGGTACAATCAACTTGTCTTGGGTCCAGTCTCATTAACCGGACTTCTCTTTTTTATTGTGGTGCTTATTTTGATGATAGATAATGACTATCTACATAGTCATTTAGTAGATACCTAGCCCCAGTTCTGTGTTTATGAATTTGCATATCTTCTGTAATTACCTTTAAAAGTTTGAAATGGGGCGGCGCCTGTGACTCAAAGAAGTAGGACACTGGCCCCATATGCCAGAGGTGGCGGGTTCAAACCCAGCCCCGGCCCACAACTGCAACCAAGAAAAATAATAATAATAAAAAATAAAAGTTTGAAATATGGAATGATAACTGGGTCTTTCTCTCGCACACATACCCACATACTTGACCCCTGCCTGCCCCCTCCCCAACAATCCATTGAGTATATAGACTTAAAGGACCACCTTGAGAACTCTCACTGAAATCACAGGAAGGCTGGGCTCTGAAGCTGTCCCTGAAGTTGGCACAGAATTAGGGTATATCTTTGTAAGTGAGATCCATCTGAAAGGAGACAGTGGGGACGTTTGAAGCGGTATTCTGGAGACCACTGTCTTTGACTAAGTCATTTAATCCCCCTTTCCTTCCTGGCTATTTACTCCAAAAAATAAAGTAAAAGATACTATCCCCTTCCCTCCGCCTTTTTGGCTTCCTGAGTCCTTCCTCACCATTTGACTTAAGAGACAACAGAATTGATTCTGAAAAGAGAAACTTGGATAGATTTGCAATGACAGGAGCTCTGCTTTCTGTCTCCGTAGCTGACAAACTCCAAGTGTTTATCTGGCACCACTACACTCGGTAAAATGCTGAGTGGTTGTCAGAGGGGTCAGACCTTTTTTTTCTCAGCCCAATTGCATGTTTATGTAACAAAAGTCTCTATTTGGGAATTGTAAGAGAATAAAGACTGTCACAAAATAGCAAGTAATTTGCATAACTTAAGACTTTTTACCCGCGTAAGGCTATGTAAACACGACTTTGATGGGCTAAGATGGATTGCAGCCAGCATCTTATAATCTTTCACATTTTCTCCCTGTTTTCCTACCGTGATCTTATCTAATCATTGCACAGCTTTGAGCTACTTCATAGAGTTATCCCTATTTCACAACTGAGGAAACTGAGTCTCAGAGCAGTCAAAGTGTTTTTCCTAAGATCATAATTCTAACAGGACGCAGCATATATTTAAATCTAAGTTTTCTGACTCAAAAACTCATTTTCCTTTCATTATATGTTTCTGCCTTTGACTAAATTTACAAATCATGACATTAGAAGCAGATGACCAAAACAACAAACATTTTGCTGGCTTTTACAAAGCTATTAGCAGCTGCACAGACCACCAAAGCCTGGCAACCTCAGCAAAAGAGTAGACAGATGCAAGGCTGAGATGTTTCACAACTACCATCCCCAGTGTGTTAACGCCTGACCTTGACCCAGGCAGAAAGGTTCCTGGTTGTTTTGTTCAAATTATGCCATGTACTAATTGGGGAAATTTAAATCCTTAGCCCTCAAAAACTACCCACCATCTAGATTCTACAGTTAGCATTTTATGATACTTGCTTCATTACTTATCTATCTACCTGTACATTCCCCTGTCCAATCAGCAATTTGTGTTATACTCCTGAAGTTACAGATATTAGTAAACTTAACCTCTAGAGAACTCGTCATGCATAATATTACCTAGAGTTCAATATTTGCTTCTTTTAAAGTAAAATTTTATATAAACAATGCACAAATTTTATGTGTACCCTCCAATAAGTTTTGCCAAATGTATACATACACCCATGTAACTGGTGTATGTATACATGTAACCATAAAACCACTGCCTGGATATAGAATATTATCCTCTTCCCAGAAAGTTTCCTCATGCGCCTTCTCAGTTGGTTCCCCACCACTGTTCTAATGTTTTTCACTGTCAGTTTTTCACTGTTAGTTTTACTTGCTCTAGAGGTTTATGTGAATGGAGTCATACAGTATTTAGCTTATATAAGGATTTTCTCACTCAAGATTCATTTTTGTGATTCATCTATGTTGTTTTAAGAAAGTAGCTTGTTTTAATGTTGCCTATTATTATATTGTAGAAATGTACTAATTTCCTCACCATTTTCCTCTTGACAGACACCTGGGCTGTTTCTTTTTTCAGTTATTGTAAATAAATACCATAAACACACGTATAGAGATCTATTTATGAATATGGTTCCGTTTCTCTTGGCCAAATACCTAGAAATGGAATTGGCAGGTCATTGGATAGATGTATGTTTAGTTTTACAAGGAACTTCCAGAACGTCTTTTCAAAGGAGTTGTATAACATTTTAACTCCCACCAACAATGTATGAGAGCTTCCATTGTTCCACATCATCACCAAAATTTGACAGAACTTCCATTAGTGATAGTCATGGTGAATTGATTAGGGGTAAAGTTTACCAATGTCTGTAACTTCAAAAGAATAATATGGGCTCGGCGCCTGTGGCTCAAGCTGCTAAGGCACCAGCCACATACACCTAAGGTGGCGGGTTCAAATCCAGCCCGGCCTACCAAACAACAATAATGGCTACAACCAAAAAATAGCCGGGCATTGTGGTGGGTGCCTGTGGTCCCAGCTACTTGGGAGATGGAGGCAGGAGACTTGCTGGAGCCCAGGAGTTGGAGGTTGCTGTGAGCAATGAAGCCATGGCATTCTACCCAGGGAGACAGCTTGAGGCTCTGTCTCAAAAAAAAAAAAGAATAATATGGATTGCTGGTTGGACAGAAGGATGAGCAGACAGGGAGATACGTAATAAACATCATAAAATGTTAATTGTAGAATCTAGGTAGTGGGTATTTACTTGATGGCTCAGGATTTACATTCCCCAAGTAATGACATGGCAGTCTTTTAATTTTAGCCATTCTAGCAGGTCTTCATCATATTACTTTCCGAATTATAAAATAAGAATATTCACAATAGAAAGAGAGGTTCCATTATTGAGAGGTAACTTAGGCAGTATCTGCTTTTCTGTACTCCTACAGCGGTTCAAGTTTCTTAAGCTATACGATTAACTCATTAAATCATAAATCTTACCTTTAAGGAGTTTTCTGAAAGCAGATTCATAATTCAGTGATTATTTTAAGTGGACGCAACTTCTAAATTGCTGGAAATATCAATTACAATTAATTTTTAAGATTTTTTTCAATGAAACATAAGGTTTTAAAATTAATCAGCAGGATTAGCTTAGCTCTCTACTTAGACTCAAAAGAAAAAAATAAATATGTAATCACAACCTAGTCACTAACTCTGACTGAATTAAATGAGTCACCCCAGGAATGACTCTCATAAATTTTGACTAATAAGCATGAATCATTTTATACTAAGCAGAAGTAACATGTGCCAAAGCTACCTCTAAGTTAAGTTGCTTCCAGTTCCTGGAGGAAATTCACAGGTCTGATTTTATTTTAATGTAAATCTTGTCCTAGGTCTTGTCATTTATCCCTAGGACTTTTCAAGCTTTTAACTTGCTGTTTTCTTGACTTTTCCTCTATTCTCCAATCAAAAATGTATTTCGGCCCATTGCTTATAACATTGAACATATTATAACTCATATGACAGTTTGTCTTTCAGTGAACTTTCAGTAATCCATAACAATAGTACCCTCAGAGCTCTAAAGGTGAAGAAATAAAGTGTGTAAGACCTGAGGTTAATGTAACTTGGTCTAGGCATTAGAAACTCTAACAAGGTATCTTAGCGTTTCCACTCTTCTTTAAATAGTTCCTTTCTTTCTCTACACTTCAGTTTTCCAAGATATTAAAGGATAATGTATGAGCATATGTATGAAATTTTTAACCAGAATATTTATGATGCAAGTTTAGTGTCAATTAGTTTTTGTTAGGAGAATGTATTTCTGGAGGTGCCTGTTCAGCTCCTTCCCCAAATATTTATGAGGGATACAACAGTTCCACAGTTTGTAGAATCTCCATGGATCTTAGAAGAATTAAGGAGATGGAACCCAAAGAAATGTTTTTAATTAGACATTTTAGTCTATTTGATTTGCCTTTTTTTTTTGGAATCACTAAATACATCACTTTCTCTCTTTCTAGCTATAAAACAATAAATAAAATATAGTGGTCCTCAAAATATGTTAATGCGGGAGTCATTTGTTTAAATTACATAAAATGTCATCTATATATGAAGTTTGCTTAGTTTTAGAACTAAGCCACAAAGCACATATTTTGTATTTCTGAAAATAAGAATACTCCATGCTTTGGAATGACACTCTGGCTAATTGTTCGACTCATAAAATGTACAGTGCATACAACAGATTTATTATAGGATTTCTTAAAAAAATCTGCATATGAGCATTCGCTTTGGCAGCACATACACTAAAATTGAAACGATACAAAGATTAGCACGGCCCCTGAGCAAGGATGGCATGCAAATTCATGAAGCGTTTCATGTTTTTTGAAATTAGGGTTAGTTAGGAGGATTAAGTTCTGATGTCCTATTACACAGCAGAGTGATTATAGTTAACAATAACATATTTTATTTTTCAAAATAGCTAGAAAAGAGGATTCTGCATGTTCTCACCACAAAGCAATGACAAATATTTGAGGTGATGGATTTCCTGATTACCCTAATTTGACCATTACATGATGTATACATGTATTGAACCATCATATATACCCCATAGATAATTGTAATTACTGTGTGTCAGTTAAAAAAAAAAAAAAAAACCTTGAAAAATCTGTATATGAGCCACCGGAGCCAATGTTATATACATGTAGGTGAAATAGACCACAGGTACTGGAATGACAAAGCAGCATAGAAAGGCCTGCCTGCCTGAACATTTCTTCCCTCTGTGCTGCCTTTGAAATTTTCAGTGAAAATCCATGTATTAGTAGATAATATACCAGGATCACTTATTCCATGAACCATTAATGCCCATTATCTGTTCAGAATCCCCCAGAACTGTGAGAGAATGGGACACAATTGGTGACATTTTGAAAGGCTTCAGATGATATGAAATTAGTAATGAGAGATTTTGTGTGTATATCTGTCTGTCTGTCTGGGTGGAGTAGGCGGGGAGGGTGAAAGAAACTCCAGATAGCGAGAGAACTGTGTGAGGGCTGAAGGCACTTGTGGGAGGAACCTCTGAAAGAAAACCTGAGATGGATTAACCTGAAACATTAAAAAATATGTAAAAATAAAATAAAATAAGATAACCTGTGACTTTTACCAGAGATAAGCTTGCCTCCAGTAAAGGGCCCAGGGCTGGCCCTTTGAGTCATAAATGAAAAGTAACGTAGTCCATAAACATTCAGATAAAGCCAAATTTTGCATGTGAGTTCTTATGAGGCACTATGTACCATCGGACACGGGAAAGACACAGGCTGACTGTGCAGGCATCACAGATACAGAGGCAAAGAATTTTGCATTTTCCTGAGTTATATAAGCTGTATGAGTTGATAGGCTTCTGTACGAAATAAGTGTTGAAAATGAAAACTAATTATCACGGTAGAGTGCTGGATACATACAAATTCTTTCTACTGTGATTCCAGAACTTAAAAATATAGCCAGTATTTTTCATCTGATGGTACCCCTGACATTTTGCCACCAACCCACTTTACAAAGAAATCAAATCCAAATGGTACTTTATTTAATTAGATCTCAATGCATTTTAAAGGAATGGGACAGAAGTAAAGACAACACATGAGGACGTTTGACAGGGTTCACGTTAGGCTTTTTCCTTCATTTCTAATTTATCTCTAAACTTTATCCTTTTATTAGTTTGTTTTATTCAGCATATGCTATTGTCATTGCATATAAAATTGAGTATTATTTTTCCAACCACTAATTTCTTTCCACCTAATCAAAAAATAAGTGATTACGCCAATGTTTCATCATATTCATATTTACATGGTTTGTCACATTTCATAGAGAAAGAGTCAAAGACTTTAGGATATACTGAGCATAAGTTCAGGTTTTATTTAGGTTTAGATTGTTAAGCATAATTATCAGAATTTTATTGCTTTGCTCTCTTTTCATAAAATTTGTATATTTTCATTAAAAACATTTGACCATTTATAAATTAGTCGGAATACACCATTAAAGGAATATCCTTCAGACTCAGCCAAAAACCCTTGATAAAAATAATTTGTAAGTTGGCTCTCTAATCACATTATGCTAGGGCCCTAATATTAAAGAGCTGTCTTACAACATGGTAATTGAATAGCTCTTGTTGGTTTCCGTTAAAACAAGGGTTTTTAATCTCTTCTTGCAGGCTAGGAGATTCTTATGGTTTAAATATATTTTGCAAATTTGTTCCAACAGCTAAATTGAAAATGTCTGATATTTTCAATTACGTAAAGCATTTATGATTTTAAGCTCCCAGCAGAAGCCTGCTGCTGAAGGGGAAAAAAATTAAGAGCTGTTAGTCAGAAAGACACTTATGTAAGAACTGTCACATCGGTCATTGGTTTGAAAGCAGGAAGTCCTATATTTTAGGATCAAGGCTTTAAGGAATCTTTATTGAGCATTTTCCCCTCTTAGAGATGAGACAAGTGGCTGATGAGTGAAATCTTGAGAACGTTCACAGCTTTTCTCTTTCATTCTGTTACAGCCCAGAAGATGGTGAGATCCACCCAGAAATCTGCCGGCTTTACATCCAGCTGCAGTGCTGCTTGGAAATGTACACAACAGAGATGCTAAAATCCATATGTCTTCTGGGGTCTCTTCAGTTTCATCGAAAAGGTATCCACCTTCACTATCAGAAACACTGGGCATGTTAAACAAAAACCCATCTAATGCATAGTGCCTCTGTGAGCTA
The DNA here is from genome assembly GCA_963574575.1 of Galagoides demidoff. Lineage (NCBI taxonomy): Eukaryota > Metazoa > Chordata > Mammalia > Primates > Galagidae > Galagoides > Galagoides demidoff. Next base: position 46,994 of record CAUYQV010176148.1, read on the forward strand.
AATGCCATCTGTATACAACTAGAATTAATTTAAATGTTTAGGAAATGTTTCATTTATAAATGAGTAAGAAGTCCATATTAGTACTAAGTGCATAAGAACACTAATCGTGGCTCGGTGCCTGCGGCTCAATCTGCTAAAGCACCAGCCACGTACACCTAAGGTGGTGGGTTCGAATCCCCAGCCTGGGCCCACCAAACAACAATGATGGCTGCAACTAAAAAATGGCTGGGCGTTGTGGCGGGCGCCTGTGGTCCCAGCTACTTGGGAGGCTGAGGCAGGAGACTCGCTTGAGCCTGGGAGTTGGTGGTTGCTATGAGCTGTGATGCCATGGCACTCTACCCAGGGGGATAGCTTGAGGCTCAGTATAAAAAAAAAAAAAAAATGAAAAAAAAGAAAAAAAAAAGGAATGGAAATAGAGTGAACGAAAGCGAAAGTCAGGGGGTGATGCTTCACCCTTTTTGGATCTATGGAGATCTACCAAGAACAGAAGACCCTGGACCTTCTGTCC
>CAUYQV010176152.1:0-33246 GCA_963574575.1 Galagoides demidoff
CGCCTGGGCCTGCAAAAACAACACTGCCAACTATGACCCCCCCCCCCCCCCCCCCCGCCTCCACTCCCCAATTTCTAGAACAGAAGCCATCATTTAATAAAAAATACTAAGTTAGGCTAAATCAGAGTCAATTCTAGACAGTCTGTATCGAGACTAACTCCTTGTTATCGTCCCTTCTTCCTTCCTCACTTTCCCTGATCAGCTGTTACCCTGCCTGTCTGAAAAAAGCACATGATAGAATACCACTATTTTTAAAAAATTCTGATTAATCAGTGAATAAAACATTAGGATTAATGAGATGTCAGTTACTATATATTTGCTGCAGTGTTCTTTTTGAATTAATTTTGTCAGACAAGCCAGGATTAGATGTTGGGACTCTTGTTTGAGTAGTTCCCCAGCTGTCCAGTCACAGGCTCTGCCAAATGGCTCGAGGAGCACATAGTCTTTCCATGTGAATGACCTCTGCTCTGCTTCTTAGGTACCTTTTTGTTTTGGTGTCACTGTGGTGCTTTATGCCTTATATATAGAAGTCAGTCAAACACTATGTCATGTCGCAGTAGCAGTCAGTGATTTGATGCAGGGAAGCTTGTAAAAGCAGTATCCTATTCTTCAACTACTTTTCTTTCTTTAACCATGCATACAGTTGTAGTTCGTAGATGAGCATATATGACTGTCCTAAGTCACTTCGGGTATACATAAAGTGTCTTTAGAGCTTTAGTTTTTTGTTTGTTTTTTAAGGAATTTTCTTTAATAATTTTTTTTTTTTTTTTTTGGTTGCACCCATCATTGTTGTTTGGCAGGCCCAGGCTGGGGATTCGAACTCGCCACCTTAGGTGTATGTGGCTGGCGCCTTAGCAGATTGAGCCACAGGCACCGAGCCTTCTTTAATAATTTTACTTTGTGATTCAAGAACCTCATGAAATACTATGTTAGTCTGTCAAATAATTTTTATTTTTAGTAGCTTTTTGGAAGCTTGATTGCTTTTTTTAATGTGGAGTAAATCATTTCTGGGTGAGATAAAAGCTAATGGTACATACAAATTTCATTGCGTATACTGTTGTGACACTGAATGTCACAGAAATGGTTTGAAATCATTACTGTTCAACGTGGTGTTCGTACACAGTGCTAGTGAGATGCCTGTAAGTGTGATTACTTGTTTAGGTCAAAAATAGACTTCCATTTGGTTTAGATGTTTTACAACTTTTACTTTGGTTCTTTAAGATTTTTTAGTATTTTAACATGGCTGAAAGAACGTATTATACTTGACTTAAATTTGTTTTGTCTGCTTAGCCCCAGAATTTAAAACTTCCCAACTCTATAAGCCAAATTACTGATAAGGTTGAAACTTCATTGAGAAAATGTTTGGCCTACTCTGTGCTAGGAACTTTGTGCTATGTAAAGTATTTTATTAATACAAGATTACTACATTATGGAAAATAGGGCCTGAATAAGATTGACTATCAGTACTTCATCAACATTTTATTTTTTATTACAACACATCATTAACATGGCTCCAAAAAATACCCTGTTCTTTTGTTACAGATTGGACTACTAGAGTGAAGCAGATTGCTAAGTTGTGGAGAAAGGCAAGCTCACAAGAAAGAGCACCATATGTGGTACTTTTAAAAACTCCTATGAATTAAATCTTTAAGCACAGTTCTTGAACCTTATTTTAATTTTATTGGGTTAATAAAAATTTTCCACTTCAGAAAATGCTTAATACTTCTACAATAAGCAACAGTATTTCTACAGTGATTTCCTAACTCCTTGTGTTTACAGGGTGTGACATTTTTATAATCTAGTTAACAGACTAGGATGTTAAAGATTGAAAATCAGTTATTTGGGGGGGATATGTTTAATTCATTTTACTTTAAAATTGTTTTATCTCTTCAGCAGATAGTACAGTTGTCCTTCTTGTGTCCATGAGTTCTGCATCCATATAGATAAAAATTGAGGGAAAAGTGTCTCTGTACCGAAAAGATAATTATTTTACTTAACATTTACATTGTATTAGGTGTTACAAGTAACCTAGAGGCAATTTAAAGCAAATGTTAGGTTGTGAGTAGGTTATATGCAAATATTGTGCTATTTTATATAAGGGACTTTGAGTATCTTTAAATTTGGGTCTCTGAGGGAAGTCCTGAAACCAGTCTCCCAAGGACACTGAGGGACAACTGTATAAATTTGGTCCTAGATTTGTATGCCTCGTTTCTTCAACAATTAATAAACAATCTCTTTGCATCTTAAAATAGATCTATTTAGACATCTTATAGAGCTCTTAGAATATTCTCTTTGCCAGGAACTATTACAGAATTTTATATATTTCACCGTTTGGGTGGTGAATTGTTTTCTCCCAAAGAGCCAAATCAACATTGTCAACTGGAGCCGTATTCTAGTTTTTATTTTAAAGCACATTAAATCTTTATTATTATTTTGAAACATGTTAATATATAGTTATTTTCAACTTGTTCTCTAGTGCACATATTTTCAATTATTAAATGTAATTATTATTTTGGTAGAGCATATATTTTTTATGCGTTAATATGCTATTTTGTTTTAGCTTGACTTTAACTTAATTATAGGATTGTTCTCATGTTTTCCTAATGATTTTCTTGGATAAATTTCAAATATTCAGATTTTTATTTTCAGGAATGATTCATTTCTTTTCTAAATTGAGGGAGATATTCGTATATTTTCTATGTATTTGTTAAGAAATTAGGATCAAAAATATTAGATTATACCTGGAATTGCTTAGCCTGATTCACATAGAATTTAGCATGTCTTTACCTGATAGGTATCATGCATGATGAAGAGAGGAGATGGGTTATTGCCCAGATCTTTTCCTAGGAGAGGCTTTAAGTTCTGGAAAAGGATGATAGATAAGTCAGCTATTTTTGATTATTTAACCTTTTTCTTTTATATGATAAAGTTCACACTAGTTTTATGTCTTAAAGCATGTTAACATAGTCTAGGCAATAATTTCTTTTTTCTCTTTTTGTCCAAGCAAAAAGCCAGAGATAACAGGGCTGCTTTACGTATTAATAAAGTGCAGATGTCTAATGATTCCATGAAAAGGCAGCAACAGCAAGATAGCATCGATCCCAGTTCTCGTATCGATTCGGATCTTTTTAAAGATCCATTAAAGCAAAGAGAATCAGAACATGAACAGGAATGGAAATTTAGACAGGTATGGTGTTTGGGGGATAATTTGTTTAAAATTGCATTTTTGCTTTTTAAAAAGTACTTATGTAGTATTATTTCAGAATATAGTTCTTGGTAGACCGTGAAATTCGATTTAAAATAGACTTGTTTCTCTTTTTAGTAAAATGTATCTAAATTGATTTTGGGAACTTTATTGAAATATTATAAATAATAGCCCCAGGCATAAGTGGGACATACTCTGGTGAATAATTCTCTTCTTTAGGAATTTATAATCTAATATGTGTGCAATCTGGTAGCTGCTTACATTAAACAAGTTAACTCTCTATTGATTTTTCTCCCATGATGGTTATTTTCTTTCTTAACCATATGATTGCTTTTTTCTTTCTGATTTTAACAGCAAATGCGTCAGAAGAGTAAGCAGCAAGCTAAAATTGAAGCCACACAGAAACTCGAACAGGTGAAAAATGAGCAGCAGCAGCAACAGCAGCAGCAACAACAGCAACAGCAGTTTGGTTCTCAGCATCTTCTGTTGCCGTCTGGTTCAGATGCTCCAAGTAGTGGGATCCAGAGTCCCTTGACACCTCAGCCTGGGAATGGAAATATGTCTCCTGCACAGTCATTCCATAAAGACCTGTTTACAAAGCAACTTCCCAGTACCCCTACTTCTACATCTTCAGATGATGTGTTTGTAAAACCACAGGCTCCACCTCCTCCTCCAACCCCATCTCGGGTCTCCCTTCAGGAGAGCCTTTCTCAGCCTCAGACTTCTCAGCCGCCTTCACCACAGATGTTTTCTCCTGGATCCTCTACCTCCCGACCACCGTCTCCAATGGATCCTTATGCAAAAATGGTTGGCACCCCTAGACCACCTCCTGGGGGCCATAGTTTTTCCAGAAGAAATTCTGTTGCACCAGGGGACAACTGTGCATCTTTATCATCAGTCACTAGGCCCATTCAAATGAACGAGACAGCAGCAAATAGGCCATCCCCCGTCAGAGATTCATTTTCTTCCTCCACAACAAATAGTGACCCATATGCAAAGCCTCCAGACACACCTAGGCCCATGATGACAGATCAGTTTTCCAAACCCTTGGGCCTGCCCCGTTCTCCATTAGTTTCAGAACAAACTGCAAAAGGCCCTGTAGCAGCTGGAACCAACAGTCACTTTGCTAAGCCACCTCCCAGGGCAGATGTTTTTCAAAGACAACGGATACCTGACCCATATGCACGACCCTTGTTGACACCTGCACCTCTTGATAGTGGTCCTGGACCATTTAAGACTCCAATGCAGCCTCCTTCATCTTCTCAGGATCCTTATGGATCAGGGTCACAGGCCTCAAGGAGACTGTCTGTTGACCCTTATGAAAGGCCTACTGTGACACCAAGACCTGTGGATAATTTTTCTCATAGTCAGTCAAATGATCCATATATCCAACCTCCCTTAACCCCACATCCAGCAATGAATGAGTCATTTCCCCATCCATCAAGGGCTTTTTCCCAGCCCGGAGCCATATCAAGGCCAACATCTCAAGACCCATATTCCCAACCCCCAGGAACTCCACGGCCTGTTACAGATTCTTATTCCCAATCCTCAGGAACAGCTCGGTCCAATACAGACCCTTATTCCCAACCTCCTGGAACTCCCCGGCCTACCACTGTTGACCCATACAGTCAGCAGCCCCCAACCCCAAGACCGTCCACACAAACTGACTTGTTTGTTACACCTGCAGCTAATCCCAGGCACTCAGATCCCTATGCTCATCCTCCTGGAACACCAAGACCTGGAATTTCTATTCCTTATTCTCACCCACCAGCAACACCAAGGCCAAGGATTTCAGAGGGATTTACTAGGTCCTCAGTGACAAGAGCAGTCCTCATGCCAAATCAGGATCCTTTCCTGCAAGCAGCACAAAACCGAGGGCCAGCTTTACCTGGCCCTTTGGTAAGGCCACCTGATGCTTGTTCCCAGATGCCTCGGCCATCTGTCCCCAGTCTTTCAGACACATTTAGTCGTGTTTCCCCATCTGCTGCTCGTGATCCTTGTGACCAACCTCCTATGACTCCAAGGCCTCAAACTGGCTCTTTTGGAGCAACACAAGTTGCTCACGATGTAGCTGATCTGGCAGGCCCTGGATCAGAGGGGAGCTTCAGTACATCTTCAAACTCTCCTGTGAATTCTCAAGGGCAGCAGTTCTCCAGTGTCTCCCAGCTTCCTGGTTCTGTACCAACTTCAGGAGTAACTGATACACAGAATACCTTAAATATGTCTCAAGCAGATACAGAGAAGATGAGACAGGTAAACATGTTGTATGTTCTCAGTTGTTTTAAATGTGGCATTTGAGGATGCTATTCATTTTATCAAATTGAATAATTTCTACATAGATGTTAATGTTTCTTTTTTTAACTTCAGCTTTCTTTTCATAACATTTCTTTTCGGCTTGGCATCTGTGGCTCAAGCGGCTAAGGCGCCAGCCACATACACCTGAGCTGGCGGGTTCAAATCCAGCTCGGGCCTGCCAAACAACGATGGCTGCAACCAAAAAAAAAAAATAGCCGGGTGTTGTGGCGGGTGCCTGTAGTCCCAGCTACTTGGGAAGCAGAGGCAAGAGACTCGCTTGAGCCCAGGAGTTGGAGGTTGCTGTGAGCTATGATGTCATGGCACTCTACCCAGGGGTGACAGCTTGAGGCTCTGTCTCAAAAAAAAAAAAAAAAAAAAAGCATTTCTTTTCATTTTATAGAATTTTTGATACTGCAGAAACAAAAAACAAAATTAGTAAAATTAATACCAATTTAATTACATTCATTTAGTCTTGATGAATTTTGTGGGAATCTTTAAATACAGAAGCTTTCAGTTTCATAATAGTTGTTTGGCAAGGGAAATGACACAAATCATCAATGAATTTTTATAATCTATTGATTAGTTAAATGTTACTAGTGTTTCATCAAACTTGGAAACATTAATTTTAAACATTACCATAGCCACATAATGAAAGCATTAGGATTTTAAAAACCACTGGCCTTTAAAAAGCCATTAGTTATGAGAAAGCCCAGTGTTTTTTGTTTCTTTCCATTTAGCGGCAGAAGTTACGTGAAATCATTCTCCAGCAGCAACAGCAGAAGAAGATTGCAGGGCGACAGGAGAAGGGGTCACAGGAATCACCAGCAGGGCCTCATCCAGGGCCTCTTCAGCACTGGCAACCAGACAGTATCAACCCAGCCTTCACTAGGCCCCCACCACCCTACCCTGGGAACCTGAGGTCTCCTGTTATTCCTCCTTTAGCACCTAGATATGCAGTCTTCCCAAAAGATCAGCATGGACCCTATCCTCCTGATGTTGCTGGTATGGGGATGAGACCTCATGGATTTAGGTAATGCTTTTCATTTTCTTTCAGTTGAAATTGCCATTACAAGAAAGAGAAATGAAGTAACTGTTAATCAGAAAGTTGTATACTTTTCTCTCCCTACCGAGGGATAATCAGTTATTTTCTTTTTTTTTTTTTTTTGGCCAGGGCTGGGTTTGAACCCACCACCTCCGGCATATGGGGCTAGTGCCCTACTTCTTTGAGCCACAGGTGCTGCCCAGTTATTTTCCACTAATGAGAGGTTGTGGACCTTTTTTTTTTCCTCCAAGAACTCTAAAGCCTCCAACATCCGCTTTGTTTTTAAACATGGCCTGTGGAAACATCACTGTGCACTTTCTGGGAAGGTTTGGTATGTGAGTTATACCTGTACTTAACACAGGCACAACCTCCCGTGATGTGGTGAGACTTTTGTCTTCTCCCCAAATTTCTACTCTTAATTTACATTATAAGTTATTTTTGGAGATTTCTGAAATTAAAAGCATTTTTCATGATGGGATAGGGTTATAAAGTTATTGTTGATGAATCCTGACCATGTTTCCTTCTTAAAAGTGGCTAGTCAAAAGCTCAAAGTCAGACTAGATACCCGAGTTTTAATAAGAAATGGTTCTTTGGGGTGGTGCCTGTGGCTCAAGGAGTAGGGCGCCGGCCCCATATGCCGGGGGTGGTGGGTTCAAACCCACCCCTGGCCAAAAACTGCAAAAAAAGAAAAAATAAAATAAATACAGTTAAAAAAAAAAAAAAAAAGAAATGGTTCTTTAGGGTAAGCTTTTTAGTTTTGTTTTTTAGTTTTATACCTGTCCCTGCTTTTACCCTTAATTTTCCTTTTTTTCTTCCACCTTAGTTACAATTTATGCCTGTTGCTCTGTGTTATATTTCTTTGTAAGGTATCTATAATCCTTTCCAGAAAGAAGTGCAATATGGATAATAAAAATTGTCCTATAATTTATTCATTTAATCTTCACAGATGATGCCTCTACTTATCTTTTACTGCCTCCTTTCCTCTTTGCTTTCAAACAAGTAGGTTTAATCCAGTTATCCACGCCTGTGCCTTTGTATTTTCTTGTACTGAGGGCTGTGAGTCTCTCTAGTATAATTTGTTAGGCTTCCTCTTTTTATTTAAATATCTCCCCAAATCAGCTTCCTCCATAGAGCCTTTTACAGATAAAAGAAAGAGATTCTTAGAAACTCTAGTCCTGGCATTATCATTTCTCATCAATTGATTCTGTTACTCGGTGGCTACTCCTTTGTTTCCATTTATGTTTTTGGTTATCAGTGGTTCTCAACCTACCTAATGTCTCCTAATTCTGCAACCCTTTAATACAGTTCCTCATGTTGTGGTGACCCCCAGCCATACAATTATTTCCGTTGCCACTTCATAATTGTTATTTTGCGACTGTTATGAATCATAATGTAAATATCTGATATGCAGGATGTATTTTCATTGTTACAAAAGGGTTGTGACCCACAGGTTGAGAACTGCTGGGTTAGATCATAAGCCTTTAGAGCTGAGATACGGTGTTAAATGTAGGGTACTTAACAAAAACTTAACTGGCATATAATAGATATTTTTAAGTAATTTTTAATCATGTTTGTTTTTGCCGAGTCCTATGGCAACATTAATTTTGTATCTGCAGTTTAAGAGTATTTTCTTTTTCAACTTAACCTCTACATTTAGAATAGTACTTGACTATTTGCTTTGCTTTTTTTCCCCTTCCCTTAGATATGGGTTTCCAGGAGGTCATGGTGTCATGTCAAGTCAGGAACGCTTCCTTGGGCCTCCTCAGCAAATACAAGGATCTGCAGTGCCTCCACAGCTAAGAAGATCATTATCTGTGGATATGCCTAGGCCTTTAAATAATTCGCAAATGAGTAATACAGTTGGACTTCCTCAGCATTTTCCACCCCAGAGTCTACCAGTTCAGCAGCACAACATACTGGGCCAAGCATTTATTGAGTTGAGGCATAGAGCCCCTAATGGAAGGCCACGGCTACCTTTCAGTGCTCTTCCTGGCAGTGTTGTAGAGGCACCTTCTCATACAAGACATGGAAACTTCATTCCCCGGCCAGACTTTCCAGGCCCTAGACACATAGACCCTATGAGACGACCTCCCCCAAACCTACCTAATCAGCTACTTACGCATCCAAATTTGGAACAAGTGCCATCATCTCAGCAAGAACAAGGCCATACTGTCCATTCATCTTCAATGGTCATGAGGGCTATGAGCCATCCATTAGGTGGTGAATTTTCAGAGGCTTCTTTGTCAACTACACCAGCTGAAACAACACCTGATAATTTACAGATAACAAGCCAGTCTTCTGATGGTCTAGAAGAAAAACTTGATTCTGATGATCCTTCTGTGAAAGAACTGGATGTTAAAGACCTTGAGGGGGTTGAAGTCAAAGACTTAGTTGATGATGATCTTGAAAATTTAAATTTAGATACAGAAGATGGCAAGGGAGATGAATTGGATACCTTAGATAATTTGGAAACTAATGATCCCAATTTGGATGACCTCTTAAGGTCAGGAGAGTTTGATATCATTGCATACACAGATCCAGAACTTGACCTGGGAGATAAAAAAAGCATGTTTAATGAGGAACTAGACCTTAGTGTTCCAATTGATGATAAGTTAGATAATCAGTGTGTATCTGTTGAACCAAAAAATAAGGAGCAAGAAGACAAAACAGCGGTTCTCTCTGATAAACATTCCCCACAGAAAAAACCCACTGTTAGCAATGAGGTAAAAACAGAAGTACCATCTCCAAATTCTAAAATGGAATCCAAATGTGAAATTGAGAAAAGTGAAGAAAATAATGTTGGTACTCCCTGTTCACAGGTTTCTGCTCACACAGACCTAAAGGATGGAGAAAAGACTTCTTTGCAGCCTTGCAATTCAGATGTACTTGAAAAGAGAGCTAACCTAGAAACTGCTGGCTCCAGTGTCATTCAGGCATCCACTCAGCTGTCTGCTCAAGAAGTAATAAATCCCTGTGGCATAACTGGATCAACTCCTGTTCTCTCAAGTTTACTTGCTAATGAAAAATCTGAAAATTCAGACTTTAGGCCTTTGGGATCACCACCACCAACTCTGCCAGCTTCACCCTCCAGTCAGGCATCGAGTTTGCCTCCTTTAATGGCACCTACTGGCCGTGTTCTGGATAATACCATGAATTCTAGTGTAACAGTGGTTTCTAGGGTAAACCATGCCTTTTCTCAAGGTGGTCAGGTAAATCCAGGATTAATTCAGGGTCAGTCAACTGTTAACCACAATTTGGGGACAGGAAAACCTACAAATCAAACTGTGCCTCTAGCAAGTCAGTCTGGTACCAGTGGCATGTCTGGACCCCAACAGCTAATGATTCCTCAGACCTTGACACAGCAGAGTAGAGAGAGGCCCCTCCTCTTAGAGGAACAGCCTCTACTTCTACAGGATCTTTTGGATCAAGAGCGGCAAGAACAGCAACAGCAAAGACAGATGCAAGCCATGATTCGTCAGCGGTCAGAACCCTTCTTCCCTAATATTGGTAGGAATTCCCTTGGGTCTCAAAATACATTACTGTGGGTATTAGGGTGGCATGTAGTAGGCTTACACGATTTTGTTATTAAAACTACACTGTGGGAGGCCAAGGAGGAAGGAGGATTGTTTGAGGCCAGGAGTTCAAGACCAGCCTGAACAAGGGCAAGACCCCATCACTATCAGAAAACAAAAAAATTGAACCCAGGAGTATGCAGTGAGCCACTGTACTCTGGGCAGCAGAGTGAGACCCTGTCTCAAAATAAAATAAAATGAAAAAACAGCTCTGAGTTAGAGCCCTGAGTTTTCTTTTTTCGTCTTTGAGCTTTAAAATGAAAGCAATGAAGAGTTCGATACCTTCCAGGTAAATCAGTAGATTCAGAACTGTGAGTTGTATACCTCCTCACTCAGTTCCATTATGTATGATGTTTAATAGAAACTAGTGTTGTCTTTTTAGTTGCTGTCTCCCCAACCATTGTTGCCTTGTATTTTCAGAGTCATGGAAAGATGAATTTGAGGATATATATATATATATATGAAAATTATGGTAGACATAGAGCTCGTTATGGCCCTTTTATATATAGCAAATGGTTGGAAACTTTTTGCCATGTAAACCTCTTTAACTTGTTTCTAATAGCTTAATAATTTTCAAAACAACAAAATGAATGCACTCAAAATGGCCTCAGTGCCTCTAAGAATTAGCTGTCATTCTATTTTCTATATTACTAATTTCATGATATTGCTCCTTTTTCCACTTAAGTGCAAAGAAGTCTTTTCTCTTAACATCTCCTTAATATAAAGAGTGTACCCTCTAGAAATTGATACATTTTTCTTTTAAGAATGGTAGCTAATTTAATGTAATTCCTTGGTAGTGGAAATAACTGCAAATTCCTACTCAGGATGTTAACATTACTAAAGAAGCAATTCTGGTTAATGCTGAAAAAGTTTGAATGAAAGAGAATTGCACTGCTTTAGATTATTGCTGTAATTGCCCTTAAATTTGACAGACTTTTTAATTCTTATAGGACTAAGGATGATTGAATTATAGGTTAATAAGAGACAGTTAAGTCTAGGATCAGGGTGTTATCATCTCACAACTCCTTATCTAGTATAAAAATCCTATAGTGATTATCAAATAATGAGGAGTAAGAGTCTGAGTTACGTAATGTTTGTGATACTTGCATTACCTTTTAGTATACCTTCAACCAAGAATTATGAAATAAGTAACTTTAAAATGTATTTCTTCTTTAGATTTTGATGCAATTACAGATCCTATAATGAAAGCCAAAATGGTGGCTCTTAAAGGCATAAATAAAGTGATGGCACAGAATAATCTGGGCTTGCCGCCAATGGTGATGAGCAGGTAGGTGGAGACATGTCTTATTGCTGCTGGGCACAGAGATGTACATGAAATTATCACTGGTTCCTGGGAAGAGCAAACAAACTCAAACTATATTCTAGGAATGAAAAATAAATATTTAAATTGGTGGTAATACTACTGGATATGATTAGATGTAAAATGCTATCCCAGTGTAAGAAACTAAAAGTCAGGAGGAGTAGATAAAAGGGCAACTGGAATTAGGAATTGGAGAGTTTGTCTTTTCACTCTTAACAGAAAAATGGAAATTAATCATTGAAGAAGATTGTGAAAGTTTGACTATTTGAATTTCTGAAGTTGGAGTATTTATATCCCCTAAGGTTAATAATTACCACAGGATGGTGTTTCTTAAGTTTTGATCACAGAACCACCATCAGAATATATGGTAACTTTTAAAAAGTCCAGGTTCCTTTGCTCTGCTGGTAGCCCTACTGAATCTCAGGAGGTGATTGCCAGAATATCAGTCTGTATTTGTAGTGAGCACCAATAGTGATTCTTACATATATTACTTTTGAGAACCTTCTTCTATAAAGTAAGCATAGAGCCTCAGTTTAACCTAATTACCTTGCTAAAAAATTTTGGTAAAAAGGAATTTGAGCGATTATAGAATTGAATATAAAATTTGTATGAATTTAAGGTAAACATATTTCAAAGAAATTTGAGTTCTTTTTTTTTTTTTGAGTCCGCCTCAAGCTGTTGCCCAGGGTAGAGTGCAGTAGCATCACAGTTCACAGCAACCTCCAACTCCTGGGCTCAAGCGATTCTCTTGCCTCAGCCTCCCAAGTAGCTGGGACTTCAGGTGCCCACCACAATGCCGGCTATTTTTTGGTTACAGTTGTCATTTTGTTGTGTGGTAGGCCTGGCTGGATTTAAAGCTGCCAGCTCTGGTGTATGTGACTGGTGCCTTAGCCACTTGAGCTATAGGTGCCAAGCCAAGAAATTTGAATTCTTAAGGGTAAAGTTTAGTTAAGATTCTTTGGACGTGGTTAAGAAACGTCTTTTGGATCAAAGTAGTGATAGCGATTTACAATGATTTTTTTTTATTCAGAATTTATTAACACTATCTATCATAGGGGTTCCTAACCTTTTCAAGTCTAATCTTTTTGGCATTCGAGTGAAGGCTTTTTTTTTTTTTTTTTTTAAGATAAGTGACTCACTTTGTTGCCCTTGGTAGAATACCATGGTGTCACAGCTCACAGCAACCTCAAATTCTTGGGCTTAAGGGATGCTCTTGCCTCAGCTTCCCAAGTAGCTGGGACTACAGGTGCCCACTCCAGTGCCCGGTTGTTTGACAGGCCAGGGTTGGGTTCAGATCTACCAGCCCCAGTGTGTGTGTCCGGCACCTTAGCTGCTGAGCTAGGGTGAAGGCTTTGAAATTCTTCTCAGGATGTTCTATACACAGAAAAGAAAAAAAAAACAGTATAACAAAGGAAATCAATTACACTTAAAATATATTTATTAAAATATAATTAAATCTATGGTATACATGTTCCTAAAGGCATTAACAAAATTAGCCATAAATCATGATTTTAAAGTAATGATTAACATAACGGTATCTGCAACACTTGATAGGGAAATAATCTATCTTCTATTAGTGACAGTCACAATACTGCTAATAATATTTTAGTTTGCTGTCCATATTCAAAATAGGAAATGCTAAATTTAATTTTATTTAGCATTTACTTTAAAAATACAGACCTTAGAACTCTTAGCGTCTTGTGATATTTCAGCATCATCTTATTTCTGCTGATTAGATATTAGTCCTGGATTAGACTTTTTTTTTAAATCATTTTACTAAGTATTTTAAAAAAGAAATAACCCCCTTTTAAAGTAGTGTGAGATCTTGAATGAAGTTGTTAGACTGAGTGATAATTGAATTAAGAGATCATTCCAAACCAGGGCTGTAGCAGGGGAGGGGTAATAAATGTATCAAAGACAAGAAAAACTTTAAAACATACATTCTATAGACCCTACTTTTACTTAAATATTAATAGATTTGGAATATATTGTGAAAACTATTGTGTATACTAAGTGTATCTTGGGATGTTAAAGCATTTCATAACTCTTCAGGAAATGTTTTCATATAAACGGTAATGATGTTGTGACGTTTTATTGCTTTAATTGGAGTAAATAACATTGTACCAAATGTTCTTAAGCATGTAGATTTATCTTGGTCAGTCATCAGTGTTTGATTTGCTTTAATATTAGAGAGATGTATGAAACTTCTCGGTTGTTTTAGAAGAAACAATATCTTTTGTTTTAGAAAACAAAACAGCTAAGCTACCAATTTTTAATGAAGATTGGAATAAGAATTTTCTTAAGAGTTCATATAATAAAGCTAAATCTTGTGTTTTTATTTTAAAAGCTTGAATTTATTTTATCTTAAGGCATAGTGAAGCATATGACGGTAAACCTCTGTAGTCAGCTCAGCTGTCTTCCTATGGCAGCCTCTGTAGTCCTTGTGAAGAAAGTTTCTTACCTCTTAGTATGCAGGACAGGGCTTTAGTAAGTGTTTTGGGCTGGGTGCCCATAGCTCAGTGTTAGTGTGCTGGCCATATGATTGAGTCTGGTGGGTTCAAACCTGGCCTAGGCCTGCTAAACAAATAGACAGAAAAAGTAGCCCAGCATTGTGGCAGATGTCTGATAGTCCCAGTTACTAGGGAGGCTGAGACAAGAGAATCCCTTGAGCCCAAGAGTTTGAGGTTGCTGTAAGCTATGATGCTGTGGTATTCTATCAAGGGTGACAAAGTGAGACTCTGTCTCAGTGAAAACAAAAAAAAACAACCAAACAAAAAGACTAAGTGAGTGTTTTGATGAGGAAGACATTGCCACTACTTTTCTCTTCTCTGAAAAATTGTTACATAGGCAAAATAGTTTTTAATATTAATAATTCCTAATTGTTCATCATTTGATACTTTGCTTCCACAGGTTCCCCTTTATGGGCCAGTCATTGCCTGGAACACAAAATAGTGAAGGTCAGAATCTTATACCACAAGCCATTCCTCAGGTAATGCTGCTAACTCCACAGTGCACATTTCTCTATGTTCCTCACCAAACTTGTTCTTTATAGTGAGGCTCCTTCTAGAAAGTACTTAGAACCTTAGAACACTACCAGGATACATTAATAAAGATAAGTAAAGGTCAAAAACATGGTTCTAACTTCTGAAAAGGACCTATATACTTAAAAATAGAAAGTCATGGGGGCATCACCTATGGCTCAAAGGAGTAGAGCGCCAGCCCTCTATGCTGGAGGTGGTAGGTTCAAACTCAGCCCCAGCCAAAAACTGCAAAAAAAAATTAGAAAGTCATTTAGACAGAAACCAAATGTTTAAGGCAGGTGTCCTCAAACTTTTTAAACAGGGGGCCAGTTCATTGTCCCTCAGACTGTTGGAGGGCCAGACACAGGCCCCAGGACGAGTTGGCTGCTAAAGCAGGTCAGGCAGTGGGGGCAAAAACCCCCAGCAGGCCAGGTAAATGTCCTAGGTGGGCCACTTGTGGCCCGCAGGCATAGTTTGAAGATGCCTGGTTTAAGGATTTTGGTTTCACTTTTAACCCTGGAAAGACATTTTTAACGTCCTTCATGTTAGAGATTAATCCATTACATTTAAAATGTAAAACTGTTATGAACAGTTGATTGTTATTCTATTTAGACAGACTACATGGTTAATATCAAGCAATGTTTAGGGGAGTAAAACTGCTCGTCCTGTGTATAACATTTTCTTCAATGATTTTTTAAAAACATACATCTGCTTAGAAATAAAAAGAGAGCAACTGACTACACTATGTCCTTTTGAAATTTTCCTTTTTATCTTGACAACTGTGCTTCAGATTTATTATGCTCATTTCATTTTTGTAATTAAAAGGAGAAACAGATGCCATTTGATGGGAAAATTTCACCTTTATAGTTGAGTTTTAAAAATTTCAGATCTCCTATAAATTTACTGTGCAAATTCCGGCAAGTTCTTTAACTTCTGTTTTCTGATCTGTCAGATGTTACTCCCTGTGCTTTGTAGAATTATAAAGACTGCACATAGTATGTTCTGATGTTGATGTCATTTATAATTACTACGTTGGATATAGATCATATCTAACAAACAGAACTTGTGACAACTGGATAAAAATCTTTCAAACTTAATTTTTCTGGCTTGGTGCCCATTGCACAGTGGTTACAGTGCTGGCTGGCCACATGCACCAAGGCTGGCAGGTTCAAACCCAGCCTGGGCTAGCTAAACAATGACACTGCAAAACAACAACAACAAAAAATATCCAGGCACCTGTAGTCCCAGCTACTTGGGAGTCTGAGGCAAGAGAATTGCTTAAGCCCAAGAGTTTGAGGTTGCTGTGCTCAGCTATGACACCATGGCACCGTGCTGAGGGCCACACAGTGAGACTCTATCTCAAAAAAAAAAAAAAAAAAAAGAAATTTATCAGGTGGTTGCAAGGGAGTTGTGAGATTCGTAGCTCTTTATTCAATCATCCTGAAAGAAACAAGACATTTAATTAGAAAATAAGACGAATTTTAAAAATACATATTTTTGTTTTTTAGAGACAGTCTCTTGCTATGTTGCCCACTTTAGCCTCAAACTCCAGGGGCTCAAATGATCCTGCTACCTCAGCCTCCCAAGTTGTTAGGACTAGGCACATGTAGAAAATAAGACTAATATTGTAATTAGCGTATTTTTTCTTTTATTATTTGTGCATGTTAAGAGATACACGTTTCTGTTATACATAACTGCTACGGAGTGGCATTTAGTAAATCTAGAACCTGTGTTTATCAGTCTGATTAGAGAGTAGGTAGACTTCAGCAAAAAGTACGAATTTAGCTTAGTATTAGCAAAAATTGATTTATCCCATTACTGTATTTCTGCTGAATAATCCTTTGCCTCAGCATAATTATTCAACCAAAATCTAGACAGTCTAATAGTTCAGAGATAGTAATAAGTTGTTAGAAATTAGGTTGTCTCTATAAAATTCATTCTCTTTATAAAAATCAAGACTGTAGGAAATTAAAGGATTTTTTTCTTCCATTTCTTTTTTTCTTAAAGTATTTTTCCCCTTTAACTGAAATGTGGAATAAACATATTTGTAAATTTTACTTATTTTAGGATGGCAGTATAACACATCAGATTTCTAGGCCTAATCCTCCAAATTTTGGTCCAGGCTTTGTCAGTAAGTATAAGTCTAATAAGTTATGTGTTTTCTGGGGATTGCTTGTTTTTGCACTATATTTATGTTCTAAACACTTGGAGTTAGTGTAGGTATATTATTTTAAACCTAAGTGCCCTCATCTTATAGTAAGTATCACTGCCCTGTTAGACATCTTTTCTTCAAGGCATGTATTTTCATTGCTTTTTTTTCCACTGTGCATGAGGAATTATAGTTAGAGATAAGTATTTTAGTACAGAAAAAATCAACTTCCCCATTCTCTTCAATACTGTTGTTGCTGTTTTTGTATATAGATTGGGCACTTTACAATCTATGAAATTAAAATGCTTTTTACTCCCAAAGACTGCCTAAGTGACAAAGACACTAAATGGGAAAAACAAAGGGAATCTGCTTAGAAATAAGTTGGGCTAGCAGCATGGTGTGAAAGTCAGGTGTGCAGGGTCATCTTGCATCCTTTCTAGTTACCTTCAGGGGTCCCAAGGTGGTTCAGGATAGTATTTAAAGTTCTCCCCAAACTGAACCTTTCTGAAATCTTCAGACTGTTTAGCTAACTTTTTTTTCACCATTATTTTTCATTTTGCTCACCTCTGCTCTCCTGGTTCCAGAAACCAGAAAGGCTTTCCTTGCGGTAGGTCTCATTCTACCAGAAGCAGAACTTCTGAAATCTTGTGAAAAAGCCTGTTCTTGAAAAAATGCCCTTCAAATTTAGTAGATTAGATTTCAAGTTCATACTTGTACTGGAACTTCTGGGTTTAGGAACAAACCCAAAGTCTAACCTTTTGAAATTCCCCCTATATGAATTATGATTATAATTTGAATACATATTTGCATTAAAACAAATAAATGACTTTAACCAACTGGCTTTTTCTGGCTTTATTGTGCCCATTGGCTTTGGTTGGATTCTTAATGTATGACAATATTCTGTTATCATTATGTTATTTTCAACTAATGTCCTTCTTCAAATTGTATTTATTTCTTTGTCTTGTAGTGAGTCAAAAAGGTATATTCAGAATTTCACTACATAAGATGACTTTTTTTTCTTTTTCTTCTTTTTTTATTTTTTGAACTTGGCATCGATGAAATAAAGTGCCCTTGCAGAATAAGGAAAAGAATATTGGTACAAGATAAAGAGATGCCTCTTTAGGGAGATTTAATGACAGTCACAGAAGTAGAATAGATTTTATTTAACTATTCCCTCCCCTTATTTATAAAAGTATGCATTATAAAATAAAAATTACTAATGTTTCCAATTTATGGATTTCCTTTATGAAGTTTAAATTGACCCTTTCTAAAACATTCTTGGTTTCCTCCCTCTCAATTTAGGACATTTTTTCATAATTAAGAAATAGGGAAGAACTTACAAACTAAAGAAAATTAGCATGGGATATGATTACCTAATCTAATGCTCTAGACTTTAATGGGAGATATCTTATTTTGTCTCTTCAAAATCTGTAATGTTGAATTAACAAAATGCATATGTAAGTTAAATGTAAAGTTTAGCTTTGTGGGTCAGAGAGTTTGTTAGTTCAGTAGATATAAATATTCCGTTAGCAAATTCTTCTGTTTTTCAAAGATCAGATTTGTAGTATTTAAAAATATTAAACTAACCAGTGTCCTAAGACTATGCACTTTCTGGCTTTTAATTATTTTTCTAAAATCTGTTACTTCATAGTTACATAATGGCCTAATATTTAGTATTTGGGTTTTCAAGTTTTATGTTAGTCATGGTGGAATTCTATTCCTTTACAAAATGTATTTGTGTAACTTCAATTGGATCCTTTAGAAAATTAACACAGATGAATTCTTATTTTTTCCTCAGATGATTCACAACGTAAACAGTATGAAGAATGGCTCCAGGAGACCCAACAGCTTCTTCAGATGCAGCAGAAATATCTTGAAGAACAAATTGGTGCACACAGAAAATCTAAGAAGGCCCTTTCAGCTAAGCAACGTACTGCCAAGAAAGCTGGGCGTGAATTTCCAGAAGAGGATGCTGAACAACTCAAGCATGTTACTGAACAGCAAAGCATGGTTCAGAAACAGCTAGAACAGGTAATAAATAGGTGGCAAAACAAAATCATCTACAGCTGTTAATGAGTAGAATGTTTTAATGTGTCGTTCATTAATGATGCAAAGTTTTGATTAGTGTTAAATGATGTACAGAAGTACATAGCCAAAAAGTGGCAGCTCTGAGTAAGAGCAAGATCTTGTCACTATAAAAAATAGAAATATTAGCCAAGTGTGTGGTGTGTGCTATTTAGGAGGCTGAGGCAGGAGGAACGTTTGAATTCGGGAGTGTGAGGTTGATTCCACCACACTCTATCCCAAAGAACAGAGCAAGACCCTGTCTCAATAAAAAAAAAACAGAAAGCAAACCATCAGAATTAGTAATGGCCCCAGTCCTCACCTTAGAGTGATAGTCTCAGAACACATTGAATAAATGCCACTGAATAGATCAGTTCTCATAATTCTGACTTAAAAGAATTATTTGCATAGTTTTTTTCATTCTGCATGAAAAAATTACAATACAAAAACTACATTCCCCTATCATTTGAGGATCATCAGCTTTTCTGAGGCCAGGCTCACGGGGAGATATTGTGAGCTTAGGTGGGAGCAAGAATTGGTCTCAGGAAGTATTTTTTTCTCACTTGGAGTTGACCTTATTATTTCTTAATATTTTGCTCTTAAACTACATTGGTGTATCTTATGTAAAGTACTCATTCTTCATAAATGAAACCATTTCACTGTTATCTTCCATTGTAAACCAGATGTTTCTCAAAACGTTCTAGTGGAAAGTATATTTACCCACATGCATTGAAAATTTAGATTAATGCAAAGACCTGAACATGACTTTTCATAGTATTTCTACTCATAGTCGCTAAAAACTGGAAGGTGAATAGTTAGATGGTGGACTGCTACCCAGCAATAAAAAGAATGAACTGGACCTGAACTGGACCTCAAGAGCATTATGCTGAGTAAAAAAAGCCAATCCCAAAAGGTTATATACTGATTCCATTTATGTTCTTAAAATGACAGAATTATAGAGGTGAACAATAGATTAGTGTTGACCAAAGGTTAGTTAGTTTTGACTACAAAGAAGTGGCCTGAGGAAGTTTTCTGGGAGTAACAGAGTTCTTCTTGATTGTCTTGATTGTGATGATGGCTACACTAAAGTTCATAGAATTGAGTAACTGAAAAGAAAACTTTGCTTTTAGTTGTCAATTTTAATTTTAAAAACAAAATTAAGCCAAATGTTAATGATAGAAAGTAGATGGGGTTTCGAATAGATTGGCTCGATAAAAATGTGAGGGTCCTCTGTAATGAGTGCTCTGGCAAACACCTTCATGCGTGTTGTCTTATTAATCTTGCAGCTTTTTGAAGGAGTTTATATTTAGCACCACTTTACAACTAAAGAAACTGGCAATTCATTGCGGAGGTTATGTGACTTGTTTTCTCACAGCTAACTATTGGATTAGGGATTTGGATTCAGATGGTTTCAAACCACAGCTCCCACAAAAGAGTGATTTATATACTAAGACTATTCCAGAATGAGCGTTTGCTTTTCTCTTTAGATTCACTCTCTGGTTCTATGTTTATTACAGGGAAATATTCTTTTGAAGATATTTCTTATAAAGTATGTTTTAGCACTTTTATTGCCTTCCATTGTAATTGTACAAGATCTTTTGATGAGGGCCAAGATTTTTTGCATATCCAGTCTTATTTAAAAGCTAATATTTGAAAAATGGAATATATCACATATCATCTATTATTATAGTTGCTAAGGATCCAGGTGCCATGAGGTCACAGCTCACAGCAACCTCAAACTCTTGGGCTCAAATGACCCTTTTTCCTGAGTAGATGGGACTACAGGTGTCTGCCACAGTACCCAGCTTGTTTTTCTATTTTTGAGATGGAGGTCTCACTTTGCTCAACCTGATCTCAAGCTCATGAAGTCAATCTATCTGCCCGTCTCAGCCTCCTAGAGTGTTAGGAATATATGCATGTGCCACCACTCCTGACCATTGATATATTTTTAAAAAGTATTATAAAATGTCCTGGGGGAAGCATGGATGACCACCTTCTATATTCCGGATACTATTCTATGTGCTGTATATGTAATCTTACTGCTTCACCAGTACATGACGTTCCAACTACTTCTGCTTCCCCAGTGCATGAAGTTCTAATTCAAGAGTTCTAACCAGTAAATTGGTCTGGAAAAACAAACAGACAGGAGCTACACAACTCCTGGAAAAGAGACCATTCAGAAGATATATTAGTATACCTGAGAAACCTAAGAAAATAAGTTGAAAAACAATCTGAACTATCAGATTCAGTACATTGGTGTGATTATCTGAAAGTTGAATGATTTTGAAAGACATGCACATTGTTTTCTTTGCCCAGCTCATGAAACAAAATGGTGAGGCCCTCAGGAACTTGAATTGCATATCTATCTATCTATCTATCTATCTATCTATCTATCTTTCTATCTATCTATATATATATATATATATATTTTTTTTTACTTTGTTGTTTCTTTCTTATTTAGTCACAATACATCAGTGCAACAGGGGTCAGCCCAGTTCAGTGGAGGCTGTTAAGCTATACCTGCTAAAAGGATAAACCTGTAAAGCAATACTTTTGTAGCCCAAATCAAACCGAAGAGGAGAAAGCATAAAAGCCTTTTTATTTATTTATTTATTTTTGAGACAGAGTTTCCCTATGTCACCCTTGGTAGAATGCTGTGGTGTCACAGCTCACAGCAACCTCAAACTCTTGCGCTTAAGCGATTCTCTTGTCTCAGACTCCAGAGTAGCTGGGACTACAGGTGCCCCCCAGCTTTTTTTTTTGGGGGGGGGGTTGCAGTTTAGCAGGTCTGGGCTCAAACCTGCCAGCTTTGGTGCATATGGCTGGCACTCTACTCACTGAGCTATGGGTGCCTGCCAGAAAAGCCCTTTTAAATATCAGCGACCACATTATTTCCATACACCAAAAGGAAAATGCAACATAAAATCTCCAGTGGAAAGAAAATACCAGGAAAATTAGGTTATACATTTAACCAGTCCCTCTGTACTATTCAATTGACTGCTTAATCCATGCTAACATCTGTGAATTTGAGATCCAGGAGGTTGAAATTTCACTGTATTGCTGTGGCTGTTAAATGCAGGCATATTGTATGTAATTATCTTCAGTTTCCTCTCCACCAGTTCTCCAAATGAGACCTAACTGACAGTGTGGCTTTCTCCTAATTAAGCCAGAACTGCAAGTCCTGGCACACAATTGGCCACATGGATTCAGAGCCACCCAAAGTTTGTACATTCACCTTACTGTTACAGAAGGCAGAGAAGTTACTAGTCTTCTGTCTTGGATAAAGCTGATCATCTGATTTGTCAGTGCTTTGTTCAGAAATACTGAATTCCTTAAGTTCCCCCCAAAAGAATATTCTTTGTATAACACTTTTATCTGCCAAAATATTAACAAACAGAATCATGTTAACATTAAGCATAGTGGTTTGGAAAATTCTAAGAAAAGACTATAACTATACAAGGTGGAAAACAGACCAAAAATACTATATGTTAATATTCACAAAACTTTGAGGCAATAATGGAATCATTTTGGTTTACAAACTAAATCAGGCACAGTACAAACTTATCACAAGGTGTTGGTTTATACTCATTATTTCAGTTTAATGTTTGGAACAAAATTTAACAACTAGTTTTAAAAACTGCTAATACATGGCATGATAAAAATATTAAAAAGTAAACCAACAAACAACTTACCTGAGAGTATATCTTTTTCCTTTACTGACTTTGGAGGTGGTGTTGGCAACAGTCTAGCCCAGCTGGGATTTTAAGCTTCCGCCTCCCCTATTCTACAACATCAATTCTTTTAAAATCTCCCATCTCTGTCCCCCAGGGTCTAAAGGGCTTGCCAAGATTTGTTGCATGGATAGAGAGTAAGTGAAAGGACCTAAAAGATAAAGGGAGTCCCTGAGGAGAACAGAGGGAGGAGAGCAGAGCAGAGCAGGGGAGAGTTCCCAGGCAGAGGTGACCACAGGGAGCACTGGTCCAAGGCCACAGCTAGGGGGGTGCTTGCAAAACAGGCGCCTCCAGATGTGCCCAGACCAACCTAACTGTGGCGGTGGGGTACTGTCTGCGGAGCTGTGGTGCCAGTTTTCTTTGGCTGTTACGGGACAGCAACAGAGGGTGTGGGATGTGTGGGTGATGTCCGAAGGTGCTCAGCCAGGGAATATGTCCAAGACCCATGTGGGTGTGTGTCTTCACCTTCTTCCTGGGAGGCATAGTTATTGAGATGTGAGACCAGTCAGACTGGTTGGTCACAGGCATCTAGTCCTTCAGGTAGCTCAGATAACAAGCAACTTCTGTCAGGCATTCCCGAAACCCCAAACTCCAATAGTCTATAGCAAGGGTGTGCGTGTCAGAATAGGCTTTCCCCCTACAGTGTGATTCACAGTCATCCTCAGGATCTCATCATTTGCAGGTGATCCACAGTCATGACCTGCAGGATCTCAGCTTTTTTTAGCTTAGCAGATCCCTGCTTTTTCTCAAAAGCATCAAAAACCAGTCTCCTTAGCCTGGATAAACTGTTAACTGATCTGGTCTCTTCTGCACTTCTCAATTATGCCTCTCCTTCTTTTCTTGGTCAAAATTTGGGAAGCTGTAATTAGGGACACAGAACCTAGAGCCGAATTCAAGTTTCCACTCTCATCTGCACTCTCCTGTCTACCTCTGTGGTCTTGCCGAGGAGCTGTCTGAGGAGCTGTGGGCAGTGTGAGTTAGCATCATGCTGGCTGCGCAGGGTCGGAATTGCATCTTGGTTGTTGTTTGGTCTTTAGTATTTGGCACATTGGGGCACAAAGGTTTTTGGAATGAATAAACTTACCGATGTTAGTTTTTATATTAAGAGCCTAATTAGAAACTATTCAAAATAGCATCTCAGAGTTTGTATAGATTTCAGAAATTATAATTTGAGTATGTTACCCTTTACATTTAGATTTCTACACACTAGTCTTTTTAAACCTAAGGCTGTGATGTGGTACACTGTTGGGCATCTAGTGATTCCCAACCTGGGACAGTGGCCAGTAAGGGCTGCAACACTAAGCAAAGGACTAAACTTACTCCAAACTTAGTGCATAAAACCGAACCCTGTAAGGGCACACACTTTACACGTCCCTGGGGGCAGCACCTGTCCTGTTTCTCAGTCCTTTTGCCGGGTACGTAGCATAGTATACATGTGAGGATGCACAGCAGCCAAGGATAAGAAGGAGAGAGGGGAGATGACATTAGAGAAGGTTGGGTAGGGGGTAAACAGGGACATCTGAAGAGGCCGGACAGCCCTGCAAGGAGAGAGAGCGGGGGGAGAGCAAGTCTCATCTCCTCAGACCTCAGCTTCTGCAGCCTAAGCTACTAGTTGACGGCCTCAGCTGCCTGCACTGCTGATTGACCCATGCAGGGATAGTCATGGAGACATTTCCCTGACTAGGCACCTTCAGACTCCTTCTCATTAAGGAGTACAGGGGTGGTTCCCTGAGGGCTTTATCCTAGTCTTTGAAGGGCCCGTGGAGTCTGAGCCTATTTATTCCCATAGTATGCATGCTAGTAATAAATCTCATCTTATAATTTACACTTTTGTATAAACCATTAAAGGAGGTAGATAAAAGGAAATATAACGTGACTTTTACAGTAAGATTTCTTTTTTTTTTGAGACAGAACCCCAAGTTGTCCCCCTGGATAGAGTGCTGTGGCATCACAGCTCACAGCAATCTCCAACTCCTGGGCTCAAGCAAGTCTCCTGCCTCCACCTCCCAAGTAGCTGGGACCACAGGCGCCCACCACAACGCCTGGCTATTTTTTTTTTTTTTTTGGATGCAGCCATCGTTGTTGTTTGGAGGGCCCAGGCTGGATTTGAACCCACCACCTTAGGTGTATGTGGCTGGCGCCTTAGCCATTTGAGCCACAGGTGCCGAGCCCACAGTAAGATTTCAAAACTTACTGCAGACTAATGTTTTTAGAACTTGTTTTTGATATTTCATATGTGGAGTGCTTTCACAGATAACTTTAGAAAAATCCTATTGTTAAAAAGATTGGCAGTCTTTTAGTTAAAGGCTTTTTAGTGTTAAGTTTTTGGTGACTTTTTCCCCATGCCTAAGCAAAATATTTTTGTCTCTACAAGGTCTATATAATCCCCACCAAAATCATAAGCCAGTATTCTAGTTTGATGCTCGTGTTATATATAACTGAGTAACAGTTTGTTTTTTGTTCCAGATTCGTAAACAACAGAAAGAGCATGCCGAGCTAATTGAAGATTATCGCATCAAGCAGCAGCAGCAGCAGCAGCAGCAGCAACAGCAGTGTGCCTTGGCCCCACCTGCTGTGATGCCCGGTGTCCAGCCCCAGCCATCCCTAGTTCCAGGTGCCACTCCACCTGCCATGAGCCAGCCTGGCTTTCCCATGGTGCCACCTCAGCTTCAACACCAGCAGCACGCAGCAGTCCTTCCTAGCCACAGCAGCCCTGCTAGAATGCCCGGTTTACCAGGATGGCAACCCAGCAATGCTCCTACGCATCTCCCCCTCAACCCTCCTAGGATTCAGCCCCCAATTGCCCAGTTACCAATAAAAACTTGCACACCAGCCCCAGGGACAGGGTCAAATGCAAATCCACAGAGTGGACCACCACCACGGGTAGAATTTGATGACAACAACCCCTTCAGTGAAAGTTTTCAAGAACGGGAACGTAAAGAACGTTTACGAGAACAGCAAGAAAGACAACGAATTCAACTCATGCAAGAGGTGGATAGACAGAGAGCTTTGCAGCAAAGGATGGAAATGGAGCAGCATGGCATGGTGGGCTCAGAGATAAGTTGCAGGACGCCTGTGTCCCAGATCCCATTCTACAGCTCTGAATTGCCCTGTGATTTTATGCACCCCCCACGGCCCCTTCAGCAATCTCCACAGCACCAGCAGCAAATGAGTATACAGCCAGGGTCTATTAGTTCACCCTCCTCCCAAACCTTCGTGCAAACCAATGAGCGAAGGCAGGTAGGTCCTCCCTCGTTTGTTCCTGATACATCATCAATTCCTATTGGAAGCCCAAATTTCCATCCCATTAAGCAGGGACATGGGAGTCTTCCTGGGAGCAGCTTCCAGCAGTCCCCAGTGAGGCCTCCTTTTGCCCCAGCTCTGCCAGCAGCAACTGCTGCAGCTAGTAGCAGCCTGTCCTGTGGCCCAGACCCTGCTGTTAGCCATGGGCAGAGCTATCCAGGATCAACACAGTCTCTCATTCAATTGTATTCCGATATAATCCCTGAAGAAAAAGGGAAAAAGAAAAGAACTAGAAAAAAGAAGAAAGATGATGATGCAGAGTCCACCAAGGCACCATCCACTCCCCATTCAGATATAACTGCTCCTCCCACGCCAAGCATGACAGAAGCCGCCTCCACACCTGCAGCGAGCACACCTGGTGAGCTTCCTCCCCAGGCAGAGCAGGAGTTGGTCGACCCAGCTGGCCCTGACCGGTCGACTCCTACCGCAGCAGCAGGATCAGAGAGCACATTGCCTAGCAGTGATTCCTCACAAGGGACTCCACATCAGCAGACCTATGCAGGTTCAGAGGTGGACAAGTGCTCCCCAGAAACCCCTGCCAAGATTGAAGAGATAAAACTGGAAAAGGCCGAGACAGAGTCTTGCCCGGGCCAAGAGGAGCCTCAGTTGGAAGAGCAAACTGGTAGTAAGGTAGAAGAAAATGCAAGTGCAGTAGCCTGTCCTGTCCCCTCAGCACAGAGTCCTCCCCATTCTCTCGGGGCCCCTGCTGCCAAAGGAGATTCAGGGAATGAACTTCTGAAACATCTGTTAAAAAATAAAAAGTCATCTTCCCTTTTAAATCAAAAACCTGAAGGCAATTTTTGTGCAGAGGATGACTGTACAAAGGATAATAAACTAGTCGAGAAGCACAACTCAGCTGAAGGATTGGTAAGTGTGAATCATGAAAACAACTTATTTTTCTTTGTTGTAGATAATACTTTATAGCAGATTAGTTAGTACCCACAACAATGTTAATTTCAGCAGTACAGGGTGTCCCAAAGGTTGTCATACATAGACACGTATAGAAAATGGCACATTGTGGTTAAATTTACCTTTATTTAACAAAACATTCATGGCTCTGTTAACAATATTTATAAAATTAACATAAAATTTTATAAAATATATAAAAATTAAAAATATAAAATACCATATCAGCTTGTTAACTTCCCTATGTATGGTGACCTTTGGGACACTGTTTTGTAAGCTTTTTACTCAGACTGTTTTTTAGTTTGTTGTTTCTACCTCCATGGAACATGTATTTCTTACTTATATCTATAAACTAAGTAATAAATTTATTGATTATTTATTTCAAAAAGCAAATGCATGTGTTGCATTTCGTATACAACATGATACGAAACAGCCAGTTACTACCACACTGAGTTCATCTAAAGCAGAGGAAGTAAACGTTGTGTATATTTATTGTAAATAAGTGCATAATTTCCATCAGCTATTAACAAGGTAGCTTGAGCAGCCCTGAATAGCCTCGGGACTTTCAGGGAGTGTCCACACTGGGAGCCCAGCATGTCAGTGCAGCTGCAAGTGTAATCTTACTTGGAGAAACTGTTACCTGTGCAGTTACCCATGTGTCAGTATTCTACACATTTTACATTATTAATATTCAAGTTTTATCTGTATGAAAAGCTTACTTGTAAATATACTTTGACAAGAATCCCTCTTCTGGGCAGTGCCTGTGGCTCAGTGAGGAGGGCACTGGCCCCCTATGCCGAGGGTGGTGGTGGGTTCAAACCTACCCCTGGCCAAATTGCAACAAAAAAATAGCTGGGTTTTCTGGTGGGTACCTGTAGTCCCAGCTACTCGGGAGGCTGAGGCAAGATAATCGCCTAAGCCCAGGAGTTTGGTACTCTATCGAGGGCGATAAAGTGAGACTCTTAAAAAAAGAAAAAAAGAAAAAAAAATCGCTCTCCCTCATTTCAATTAACTTTATTCATATATTTTCAAAACTTGGGTATTGAGATCATGGGAATTGATCTGCCTGGTAGCTGTTACCTCCTTTCAGAGTCATTACTAATGTATTCAGAAAGTTTTCCCTAGAGTGCTTCTGACATTGAAGTCTGTCACTTTCATATTTTAATTGAATAAGAGTGGAATGGTATATTTAGTTAAGATTTTCAATTGTAAAATTGTTAATGATACTCTTCTTTTGGCAAGTCTTGACTCTTGTTTTGTCTTATTTTTGACTATTTAGTAGAGATCAGTGACCTGGTAGATACATGTAATTTTTTAAAATATTAGTGGTTATCCTTTTCAGCAGAAAAATTTACCCCAGGTGTCTTAGGTACCTAGGTATACCAAAGGACTTATAATTTCCTATTTTTCTGTTTTCACCCTTCCACGTCTTAAGGCCACATGGGGCTGTTTTTGCCTGCTATGCTTTTTCTTTTTTGTATCTGGCCAATATATTTTTTATCTTTTAAAACTCAGTTCTGGAATCATCTTTTCTCAGCTCAGCCAGTCTCATGTATTAGCAATCCCTGCAGCCCCATGAAGGGTACGTGCTGCATATTACGCATCCTTAGTCTCTTCTAAGCCAATGAAGAAGTTCTTAGGCCCTTGTTGCTCAAAGTGCAGTCCTAGGGGACCAGTGGCCTCCATGTCCCCTGGGAGCTTTTGAAGCCTGGAGTCTCATGCCTCCAGGTGATTCATGCATACATGAAGTTGGAGGAGTACTCTCTTAACTGGAGGATTGTTAAAACAGATTACTGGGCCCCTATGCCATTTATGGCTAGTCCTAGGTCCTGCTGTTGGAGAGCACCCTTTAAACATCACTGATCTGGCCAGGGGTGAGCAGTTTGAGCCTGATCCACCTCCCTACTCATTCAAATGAGCTAAGGATGATATTTACACTTTTAAATGGCTAAAAAAAAATCTAAGGAAGAGTAATGTTTTGTGACACATGAAAATTATATAAAATTCAGGTTTGCCCATGAATTTTAAAAGCTTTATTGAAACAGTGGCAAGATCATTCATTTACGAATAACCTCTGGCTGCTTTTGTATTACAAGGGCAGGGTTGAATCATTAGGATAGGCTATATGACTTACAAAGCCTACCATCTACCCTTCACATAAAAATTTTACCATCCATGCTTTAAGCCATTTAGAATATAATAGAAACAGTAATTTTCAAAACCCTCAAAGATTCGATGATGAATTCATGATATAACTTCAACTGCAATTATAGCAAAGGATTGATAATAAGTTAAGAAATAATGGAGCTTGAAAGCATTTCTCTGTTTTAAGGTATGTGTAGCTCTATCCTTAAAGCCTTTTTTAAGGGCTTGGATTATTTCACTTCATAAGGACAAAAATGAAGAATAGATTTATGTTTACCACCTAGATTCTCTCCCACTGTCTTTAAGTAAATGGCCATTGTTCAGTCAAATGTATGATGTGAGTTAATTTGAAGGACCACTGTTGTTTCCTTTTTTTGCTTCTGGGGTTTGTTCTTTCACCTGAGAAGTAGGCTGGTTAAGCTTTCTGGGAGCCTGGGAGTTGTTTAGCAGACCTTGTGTTTCACCAGTTCCTGCGGGAACCCCATACAGCTCACCAAGAGCACTGTGCAGAGGCCCCTGCAGTCACCTGAGGAGCATTTCCTCCTCCTCTGTGGCCAGTGAGCAGGTGTGAGGGAGTCCCCCAGCCCCAGTGTGGTCAGCATGAGGGGTCTGCCACATGTAGCAGTTCTGTTCTTTCCTCAAGCTTGACAGCTTGATTTCCATAGAGTAATGTTTGAAGAAAAGGATGACATTTCAGAAAACAGAGCACTTGACACCACTTCTGTTCTCTTCCCCTTAACTTTAGTGCCCATGTTAGGAAGATGAGTCATGGGATTGAGCTGGAGTAGCATGAACTGAAACCAAACATGAGTAGTTCACTTATTTCTTAACTTTCCAATTACATTAGCAAACTTTGGGGGCTCAAATGCAAGGTGGTTTTGGATGTGGCAACAACCAGTTGCCAAAAACAGATGGAGGAGGTGAAACCAAGAAACAGCGAAACAAACGGACTCAGAGGACTGGTGAGAAAGCAGCACCTCGCTCAAAAAAAAGGAAAAAGGATGAAGAGGAGAAGCAAGCTATGTACGCTAACACGGACACCTTTACCCACTTGAAACAGGTGAGACATTTGTAGCAGCTCCTTTAAAAATTCAAGGACACGAGACATCAAATGCTTTTTCAATGCTTTTCACCTGAAATTTTCTTTTTATTATGATAATTTCCTAGAGAGTTAAAGGGATAAAAGACATCTGAACAGGAAACCTACTAGTGTTCTATTTCCAAGCACATTTTACCATATCCTATTGCCACCTGAAATTCACAGTATTATAGATAGATTAATAAGTGGTGGTCAAGATTTGCTTATGTTTAAAAGGAGTAGCCTCAGCACCAAGAAAAAAGTCTGTTCCACATTATTTGTGACTCCGGATCCACAGAAATGCAGCCACTGGATCCTCCCACTGTAAACTCTTAAATGCCTGAGAGCCATTCCTGGTGCCAGTGGTGGTACCGACCCTCACTTTAAACCTTGGTTTTCATTGAGCAGAGATAAGTGTGTTTTTCTTGTTAGATGCCTTGCAGCATCCCTTCAGGACAGATAGGAACAAAGCTTTAAAAGTGTGTCTCAACAATTCTATAGTCTTTTTCACTTCAGCATTTTGATACTTGAAATTTTTAAGTATAATTTTTCTCAACCCTTATTTAAGTTGCTGCAAGCTTAGAAAGTTGAGAAACACTCGGTTCTATTTGTTTATCATGTACATTCTCTTAAATGTGTTTTTTAATAGCAGCTCTCTCTGCTCCCTTTAATGGAACCCATCATTGGAGTGAACTTTGCGCACTTTCTTCCTTATGGCAGTGGCCAATTTAATAGTGGAAATCGACTTCTAGGAACTTTTGGCAGTGCTACCCTTGAAGGGGTTTCAGACTACTATTCTCAGTTGATCTACAAGGTGGGTTTCTATGCTAAGGTGTTACCTTGCTTCATCTGTGGATAACATTGGAAATTGGTAGAGCTTACCTTGTTTTTGTACCTAGTTTACATTTGACATGCCAAGTTTCATTAAAACTTGACTTCAGCTACCAGGTTAAATTTTTACCTGGTGACGTGCTTCTTTATGTGTGAACACTTGAAATTTTTACATAGCTAAGAATACAAATCATGAGAAATGTCCATTATGTATTTCCATGGCAGAGGATATGCTTACTCCACAAGCCTTCCTTAACTCTTAAAATGAGTCCAAATTCATAGTATGCGGTAGGAATAAAAAAACACGGTTAGAGGCCAGGTGAGGGGGCTTACCCCTATAATCCTAGCACTCTAGCAGGGCAAGGCAGGAGGATCCTTTGAAGTTTAAGACCAGCCTAAGCAAGAGCAAGACCCTGTCTCAAATTAGAAATAGAAATAATTAGGCAGTTTTGTGGCATTTACTTGGGAAGGCTGAGGTAGGAGAATTGCTTGAACCCAAGAGGTTTAGGTTGTTGTGAGCTATCCCGTGCCATGGCCCTCTAGCTAAAGCGGGCGACAGAGTGAGTCTCTGTCTTTAAAAACAAAACGAAACAAAAACAATCACACACAACATGGTTAGGGTTTCACTTTGAAAAATGAAATTGAAAAATTTTAAGTGTATTGTACCTAATATAGGTACTTATTTGTAATGGCACTAACTCCTAGATTAATACTGAACAAAATTAAGTTTGTCTTTTGGTGTTTTTTTAGCTACATTTTATGATACCATCATAAAATCAGTTTACATCTGACTTAACACAAAATAATCATTTTCTTAAAAATACTCAAGAATATCTTCAGTCTTCCAGAAGCTTCTCTTCTGACATTAATACTGAGATGATTCTCTTTGATGCCTCATTTATTGCCCTTCTCAGCTTTTCTTGTCAGTGAGAACTTGTCTTACCTCTTGAGTGCCTTTTCTTCAGATCCAGGTCATTCTCCAAGAAATCCTATATCTTTGCAAGATTTGTAATTTCACCTTGTCTTTGATTTACGTGGTGTTCTTGGTAGATTCCGGCAATCTTTGAGAGACCAATAAATGAGAAATGTAAAGGAACTATATTTGTTAATGATCTGTGCTTTTTACTATTGTTGCTACTACTTTTGCTGCTTTAAGATGTCTTCAACAGTCCAGATTCTAATGTAATGTAAGTTGCAATTAAAGTTTTAGGACCACAAATTCTCAAGTTTTTCATAGAAGTAGGGCATATATATTATTGAGAATTTAATAGAGGAATTTTTGATACTGTTTTATATAAATTTATTGATTGAATTTTAAATTTATCCTTTGCTGACTATAACCATGAAAATTGAAAAGTTGCCTAAACTGGAATCAGGCATAATGGAAATTTACTTCTTAACCTCAAAGGTGAGTAATCAAGCTTGGTATAAAGTTAGCAAATTGATATGTCCATCAAATCATGAGTATTCCACTAAAAAGCCTCCTGGCCTTTTATGTCTTGTTTTTCTTGTGTGCGTTTGGTAATGAAGATACATTTAGATTACATTTTTGTAGCCTTCCTTCCATGTGCTAAAAATTCAAGAAGTAAGTTTTAGCAAGGTTGTCACATACTTGCTCAGTAGCATATAATTTAAAATTTTTTGGTCTTCTGCAGCAGAATAATTTAAGTAATCCTCCAACACCCCCTGCCTCTCTTCCTCCTACACCACCTCCTATGGCTTGTCAGAAGATGGCAAATGGTTTTGCGACAACTGAAGAACTTGCTGGAAAAGCTGGAGTATTAGTAAACCATGAAGGTATGATAATAGCCTCCAAATTTTATACTTTTTTGAGGACTGTGCTTTTGCCAGCTATACATTGTAAAATGGCAATAGTACTGTAAAGTTTTCCCCGCTTATCAGTTTTGACTAAATGTATTCATGGTTTTGTGTTTTTGCTTTTTCAGTTACTAAAACTCTAGGACCTAAACCATTTCAGCTCCCATTCAGACCGCAGGACGACCTGTTAGCCAGAGCTATGGCTCAGGGCCCAAAGACGGTTGATGTTCCAGCTTCACTCCCGACACCACCTCATAACAATCAGGAAGAACTAAGGTAGAAATTGCTGCCAGTATTTTTAATGTGTGTACGTATTTAGCTTCCTGTCTGAAGGAGCAGCGTGTAAAAAATTTAAAGAGTATGTTCTTCTTAGTAAAGTATCAAAAGAATGGAGAGGCTCGGCGCCTGTGGCTCAAGCGGCTAAGGCGCCAGCCACATACACCTAAGGTGGTGGGTTCGAATCCAGCCTGGGCCCGCCAAACAACAATGACGGCTGCAACCAAAAAAATAGCCGGGCATTGTAGTGGGCGCCTGTGGTCCCAGCTACTTGGGAGGCAGAGGCAGGAGACTCGCTTGAGCCCAGGAGTTGGAGGTTGCTGTGAGCTGGGATGCCACAGCACTCTACCCAGAGGGATAGCTTAAGGCTCTGTCTCAAAAAAAAAAAAAAAAAAAAAAGAATGGAGAAGCAAGAACCCAATGTACTCAATTCTAATATGAAGCCAGTAGACAATCTGATACACACCCACATAAGAGAAAAACTCAATTC